>ML777656.1:525603-538273 GCA_009831015.1 Picea engelmannii | reverse complement strand
ATGGCTGCGCCAAACATTAAATGGGTTGATGTGATGAAGCGCACTTTATATATGTAACGGACCTTGAGCGGATAAGCTCTCGTCCTTAGGTAGATGAGGCATTTATTTAGTTTTAATGCAAGTAGATAGGATGATTAACTGTAGATTAGACAGTTTTCTTTCGAGAGGGAAACGGAGTATAAACACCCTCTCTTGTATTCATTTTGGGAGGAGATACTCATTCATTCATACATGAAGAAGAAGAGAGTAGAGTAGAGAGCTTGTGAAGAAACCTCCATGTACAGTTATTGAATTAATAGGAAGAGCCCTGATTCAATTCCATGGACGCGTTTGATCTCTGTGTGTTGCTGATATTATGCTTGTGCGTGTTTGCTTCTTTCTATGCTTATTTGTTATATGCTGCTTATGTGATTGCATATCAGGTTAGGAACCTGAGAGAATGAGTTTCAATTGTTTCTCTGCTTGAGCCAGGAGATTCCTGCATAGAGTGGAGTTGAATTCCTCCGCATAGAGTGCGTCAAGGAGGCCAAGTAGCTGAACCTTTGTTCTCGTTTTGCCCAGAGTAAGTTGGAATTGTTCAAGCCGTGCAAGAGAGTGCAAGTTGGATAGGAGTCTCAGTGACCAGTCGGAGAAGGAGAGATTTGAACCTGTTGCGAGCGTGGACGCACGGGACTCAGAAGACTTCGACACTTTCAGAAGTGATTGAAAACCGAGCACAAGGAGTGTGTTCGAAGAACCTCTTGAAAGAGTTCGAGTTGAAGAAATATCTGAACTCCATTTTTACCGTTGATAGCGGAGGAGCTACGAAGGGTTTAACCCTTGAGTGCAGGCAGGAATTGGTGGCCATATCATATCGGCAAATCGGGTTTGGCGAGTGCAAAGGTTTCATCCACGTAGGAATCACGAAGTGCGATCCTCCGACTTGATCGGAGCCGTCGATTTCAGAGGGACAGGTGGCACAAATCCGACACATTAGAGTTTCGGCATTCGGGAGTTCCAGCAGCAGGAAACTTGGAGTCGCAGACCCGTGAGCCGCGAGATCCCGACGTGACGTGGCAGCGTGGGACCCGGAAGTTAGGGGGAGACACGTGGAAGCGTATCAGCACATCGGTGTTCGGGGTATCGAAGGGTAAGTATCTCACAGCCTTCATCCACCGATTTCCCAATAGGAAAATCCCCGAGACCGAGAGCCTTGACTGTTGACTGTTGACCATTCGGAGTTCGGGGTTCGGAGGTTGGAGTTGTTAGTGAATTGTGTTCGTAGGAACCGCGAACCCCCGAGTCGCGAAATCCCGATCTCCAAAAGGGTTGCTGTGGGTGAATCGTGACTCCCTAGGGAGTCAAAGAGTGTTGACTCTTCGGGCCCGTGAGAAACAGAAGGTCCTGGTGGAGCGACCGCCTGCTGAGAGAGTGGGGGTTGGCGTCATTGATTCTTTTTATTGATCAAGTCATATTTCTCAAAGATGCTCAGCTTTGGTCTTGTCTTGCCTGGCTGGTTGATCATTGGAGTATTTGTAGTCTTCTTTGGTAACACAGTGGTTATAATCTGCTTGTTGCTTGTGTTCAGGAGCGATCGATCAACATCTGTCACTGTAGTGGATGTAACTTCCTTTTCTCCAATCGGGTCAGGAGCTAGAATGGTTTTTGGCCTCTTGGTATGCAGTCAAAATTCTTCTAATAACACTTCAGTGACAGGAGGTGACAGATCCTGCCTAGACCTTTTCTCCTTCAGAGCCTGTGGTGTGGTTGTCTATGATACAGTGACCGGGGGGTCCTGTTGTTCTATTTCAACCAAAGTGTTTGGTTCCCATCCTACCTGGTTTGCAAATTTCTCTACCTCAGGCCTAGATTTGTGGACATACGAGATATTCTTGTTTTTTATCCTCATCTCTAAAATGATCCCGCACAGATTGTAGTGCCATGTGAAACCCATGAAGAATTTCATTTCCTTCAATAGCCTGTCTCCTTCTTCCCCAACACCTTGATTATTGCAGATGAAAGACCCAATCTGCCCTTTGATTCTGAGCTATTTCTTTTTCTTTAAAGACACAAAGTGAATATCATCCGCGTTTATCATCTGCCTTATGTATTACAGAGAAAACATTCTGACAGGTAAGTATTTTGGTAGTTTATATGGGGCCAACTCGCACCCATATACTCTGATCTCAGTGTGATTTTGGTACAGGTACCAATCACCAGTATTTGTATGATCCAAGAGATGTAGGATCCTCTGAACTTCGTCATTATTCCTAGGTTCGGCTTTGTCGTTGAGTATACTCACCACTGGGTGGTAGAATTGATCGATGAACTGCTTGAAACTGAATTCCATGGAGTTATGTCTAAGAAGGGAAGTCCATGCGGTTACTACCTGGGGTCTTCCATCTCCGTCAATATTCTACATGGAAAAAGAAAATTTGTCCGCTTGGAAGAAAACGAACAGGTATGCCAGTATTGAAGAATACCGGAACATGCCTTCTATGGCGAAATTGACAAATTGGTTGTGAATATTGTTCGCCAGGAATGTTCTAAAGTCGAACTGTGTAGTAGGATTCTCATCGGTGGAGAAGATAGACAAAAAACCCAGAATGGGTTCATCTACTCACTGATCTGAATAATAACCCAACAAGGTGCATAGGGGCGTGATAACCTGGTTTCCTTTGGTTGAGAACATGGAGGAAGTATAAGGGGGATTTGTAGCAGGGAGCTGAGCAGACTGTGGAAGAAAAAGCTCAAATATTTGAGCTCTTTGAGGAAACGTCATCTTCTGGTATAATTCTGTAAGGATTTCAGGGTTAAAAGGTGATGCGGAGTTGGCTCACGATATTTGCATAATTTGTTCGATGGTTTCTGGCGTGATGAGGAAAGGAACTTCCCCAGAGGAGGATATGATGACTCTTTTCTCAAGAATATAGTGGGCTTGGCGCTTGAGGGCGAACTCTGGGAAATTGTGAATCTGGGGGAAGAGATACAGGGGTAGGTTGGACTCCCAGAGTCCAATTTCGTCACTCCGGTCCGGGAAGACTTCTTTAAGCCATGATTGAAGGCCTGTGAAGTTGAAATCACACTTAGTGTCTGCGATTAAGTAGTCTTTGTCATCCAGTGGAATCCTGTCGAGATCGACAGGAGGTGGGAGAAACGAATTCTCCTCTCCTTCTGTTCGTTTTGATTTTGGTGCCATTAGTGTAACAATACCTACAAATAAAACAATGTTAGCGGTAATGACTGTAGATGGGGGTGACTGACTGTAACAGAGAAGAAAACAGGGTAAGTTCTTTGGCGCGATGAGTGGATAAATGGTGAAGTAATGAAGAGTGAGGGTAATTTTGAGTAAACGGGTATCCATTGGGCACGGGGGATAGGTCAGCTAGTTAACGGATAAGTTATCCAGTAATAAATGGCCAATGGGTCATTTAGAATGTGAGATGGTAGGTAACAACACCTGAGGGATACGGATGGGTGATGTGGCGGTTACCGATGGGGGGAAAAAATCATGGTGAGGGGACTTGCCACGAGTGAATGAGGGAGAAGGACTGAAGGAGTTATGGGTTGTGACTCTTTTGGAAAGGTGGATGATGATGTCACAAGGTGATGAGGTATGTCAGATAGTAGGAGGCAGTGGGACCCGGGACTAGTAGATTTATGCCACGTATAAATAGGGGGCCTGCCAGAATAAGATTCTATTCCAGACCCCCCCCCCCCACAGTTAAAGGTAGATCAGTCGGGGGGGTCCAAAAAACACCTTGAGCCATTGATCTGCATTCTTTCCTTTCGATCGCAAATCTGGGCATGCTCTTTAACACACATTACAACCCCCCCCCCTTCCATTAATCTAAGTGCGATCATCTGGGTCGTTGATACATGAGCGGTGCATAAATGTGGTCGAGAAAACAAATGCGCCCTAAAAAACTTAGGATAAGAGCATATCATGGGTTTTTCCCAAGCTTTTACATCTTTACATCACCAATGGGTTAGGCAAACAACTTTTCGAGTGTCCAAAACATGATCCAACATTGATCATCAAGCTAGTTTTATTGGAGTATAGAAAACAAGCCTATGTTCCAACCTAATTTCCTATGACAATTAGCCCAGATTAAGCTATTGGGCTAAGAACTTACTCTACCCTAGGGCTATCTAAACAAGATTAGACAGTCTGACCATATTTATTCACTAACTAACCTAGATCACTTGGCTAAGATTAAACAGTTTAGCCAAGCTTATTCACTATTTCTATCAACATCAATTTAAAAGAACTTGGCCATGCTTGAAAAGTATGGACCAAGTCACTGTTATTGCATGGGGCTCTTATTGAAATTCTTTTATGCCCTCTTTTCTTTTTCTTTTTTTTTCTTTTTCTTTTTCTTTCTTTTCTTTTATTTTTTTCTTTCTTTTCTTTTATTATTTGTAGAATGAAAAATCATTTGACAAACAAAAAACACCAGAGAGATAACATTCCAGTCACTAGTTGATCCTATAAATTATAGGGTGATAACAACTTGATACCCACTATTATATGCAAACTCAACCAAGTGTAAGTAATATTCCCACTTAGATGGCTTATCCATCACATACATTCTCAGCATGTCTTCAATTATTCAATTGACCCTCTTTGTTTTCCCATCTATATGGGGATGATATGTTGTGCTAAAGCTTAGATTTGTGCCAAATCCTTTAAACAATCCCCTTCATAAATTGGAGGTAAACTTTGTATCTCTGTCTGAGATGATTGTCCTAGGTATCCCATGGAACCTAGCAATTTCATTCATGAAAATTTCTGCAATATTAGCCGTTGTGTGTGTTGTCTTCACAGACACAAAATGAGCAGCCTTTGTTAATTTTTCAACCACCACCATGATTTAATCATGTTTCTTATTTGTTCTGGGTAATACTATGATGAAATCTATGGTGATCACTTGCCATTTCTTCTATGGGATTGGCAATGGCTTCAACAACCCCGCTAGGTGCCTATGCTCAACCTTCACCTTTTGACATTGCATACATTGAGTGATATAATCAACAAAATCCTTCTTCATTTCCAACCAAAAGAATTAGCTTCTTACTAATGTAATTGTTTTCTGGTAACCGGGATGTCCTGCATAAGGAACATCATGCATTTCCTTTAGTACCAAATTCCTCAGTTCTCTGGAACTAGGAGCATAGATTCTATTTTTATGCATGAGTAATTTGTCTTCCTTTATCTCATACTCCTTTATTTTCTATTGTACATCTCCTTGCTTTAAATTTTCCTTTACCTATAGGTAATGTTGATCTATAACAAGACGATCTAAAATTATTCTCTTCAAGTCTGACTGATGCATACTGACAACAGTAGCATGCATGAGATGCACTCTTCTACTAAGTGCATCAACAAATTTATTCTCCTTTCCCTTGATATCAAAATCATATTCACTTAAAAATTCTAGCCATTTTGTTTGCCTGGAATTCAAAGTCGGTTGTTCAAAAAGATACTTCAGGTCAATGTGGTCTGTCCTTAATTCGAATTTCTTCCCCATGAGACAATGCATCCACATCCTCAAGGCGTGAACAATGGAAACAAGTTCCAAGTCATGGGTGCCATAGTTCCTCTCATGATCCTTAAGCTTTCTGGACTCATATCCAATGACATGTCCATTTTGCGTGAGGACTCCCCCAAGTCCTTCCTTGCATTTG
This sequence comes from Picea engelmannii, assembly GCA_009831015.1. NCBI lineage: Eukaryota > Viridiplantae > Streptophyta > Pinopsida > Pinales > Pinaceae > Picea > Picea engelmannii. The sequence continues at coordinate 532,606 of ML777656.1, read as the reverse complement.
TTTGTACATACTACAAAACTTTCATTTGGGTCAACAATCTTTAACATGGGTGCACTAGTAAGTAATTCCTTCAACAGATTAAAATTATTTTCACACTTGAGTGTCCATTCAAATTTAGTTCCCTTCTTTTGCAAAGAAGTGATGGAATGGGCAATCTTAGAGAACCATACTATGAACCTTATGCAGTATCCAGATAATCCCATAAAATATCTGACGTCTGACACATTTCTGGGTGTTGTCCATCCTCTAATGTCTTCGATATTCTCTGGATCTATTGTTATGTCCTACTCTGAAATAATGTGTCCCAAGTAATGGATCTTCTTTGGATAAAAATAACGCTTACTCAACTTGTCATACAACTGATGTTCTCTCAATACTTGCAATACCAGTCTTAAGTGATATTCATGCTCCTCTTCAAACTTATAATAGATAAGTATGTAATCTAGGAATGCTATGAAAAACTTATCCAAATAATTTTTGAATATGTCATTCATTAAGCACATGAAGACAATTGATACATTGGTCAGTCCAAATGGCATCACTACAAATTCATAATGCCCATACCTGGTCCTAAAGGCTATCTTATGAATGTCTTCTTTCTTCATTCTTACCTGATGGTATCTTTCCCTTAGGTCAATCTTTGAAAATACCTTTGATCCTCTTAGTTGATCAAAGAGGTCATCAATTCAGGGTAGAGGATACTTGTTCTTTATAGTATACTTGTTCAGTTGTTGGATGTCAATACACAACCTCAAGGTTCCATCTTTCTTTTTGAAAAAAAGTATTGGTGCTCCGCAAGGTGAAACACTTGGATGTATGTACCCTTTATTCAACAATTCCTCCAACTGTATTTGTAATTATTTTAACTATGGTGTGGTAATTCTGTAAGGTGTTTTTGACACCGAGGAATCTCCTGGCACTAAATCAATTGAGAAATCTATCTCCCTTCTTGGTGGTAATTCAGGTATCTTTTGGAATACATCTTCAAATTCTTGTAGTATCGAGAAATATTTGAGGCTTGGCCCCTCTGTATTTTTTGGCTCCTCCACATGAGCTTCATACAATTGACATCCTTTCCTAAAACATATTTTTAGCTGTAAGGCTGAAATGTCCCTTATAGAGATGGGTGTTGGAACTCCTTTCACAATGCTTTGTTTTCCATTTCCATCAAGACATGCAAATGTATTGTTATAACAATCTAGGACAACATGATGTGTGTCCAACCAATCCATTCCAATCATAATATCGTAAGACCCCAATGGTATGATATTTAGATCAATACTAGTATTCACACCATTAAGACTTATGAAACAAATTATGACCATATCATGGATTCTTCTTTTGGTTCTAGTGGATAACTGAACTAAAATTGATTTTCCAAGTTTATTTTTCTCCAAATGTAATCTATCCACTATCTTAGGATTAATGTAACAATGACTTGCTCCTAAATCAATCAAAATAGGAACATGCTGATTTTTTATCTTACCTTTCACCTCGATCATATTGGATTGGTACTCTGCTTGTCTATCATTTAAATCTGCATATAGTCCTCCCATATATTCGACCATTGTATCCTCTTGGATTTTGTGCATAGTCTTGACTATATCCTTTCTGTGTGGGCAATCTTGTATAGGTGATCTTCCTTACATCCCCAACATTGGATTGGTGGTCTTCCCCTTTTTCCCAAGGAATCTTCCTTATTGGAATCCCCCTTAGCATATTGATCTTGATGATTTCTATTAGGCTCATTCCTACTGAAGGGGGGTTTGAATCCTTTCCTCCTCTGATTGTAATTCTCATTCTTCTTATCCTTCCAAGATTTATGTAGGGACTCTCTTCCATGACCTTTTTCATATAGGTATTTAGCCTTCCTGATGGCCTCAATCAAGGTCTTGGGCTCATCATACTTGATCTTTTCCTTATAAAAGGATGGCAACCCACTTAGAAATCACTTTATTTTCACTTTCTCATCACCAATGAACCTCACATATTTTAACAGTCCCAAGAACTTCTTCTCATACTCTTCCATAGTCATGCTTCCCAACCTGAGTTCAAAGAAATCCTGCATTTTCTTGTCATAGAAATGCTCTGAGAGGTACTCCTTCTGGAAGTACTTCTTGAACTTCTTCCAAGTGATCCTAGTTTCATTAACATGTTCCACTTGCTTCAGTTGGTCCCACCACATTGCAACTTTCTCATGTAAATGATAGGTGGAAACCATGGCTTCTAGTTTCAAGTAATATTTATGCAACTGAAAATATCTCCTGAGCCCAAGAAACCATGCTTCGGCATAATCTTCCCTTTCTCTTTCACCATCAAAGGAAGGTGGCTTGAGCTTCCTCATCTCTCCTTTCAAATTATCTACCTCTTGTTTCCTTGTTTGGTGTTTGATAGGGGACACCTCTGAACTACTTATGGGATCTTCCAATGCATAAAAATTTCTTTCTGAGTAAGGATGTGAGTGGTGTCCATGAACTCTGATAGTGCTTCTGGAATAACCATCTCTACCACGATCATCCCTTCTTTCATGGAACCTACCTTCTTCCTCTTGTCTTAAGTTTGATCCCTTCTTCGTTTGTCTATGCAACTGATTTAAGATTTGCAACACTTGAGAATCTATCTGACTTTTCTCTCTCATCAATCTCTCATTGTCTTCTTTGTAGCTATGCACTTCCATATTCAAGCTTCTTACTATTTCTATTAATGTTTTCGGCTCTCCTTTTCCCTTTCGTCGATTGGAAGTTGTCTCTGCATTACCGACTCTAGTATTTTGGCCTTCAACCTCCTTATGATGACTAGAGGCTCCCTCTCCTTCTTCCATTTCCTCAATATGCATCTTGAGGTGATGTTCTTAAGCCCCTTAATTCTGCAAAATATGCAAGCGACCATTTTTTTAGAATTATGCATATGATAAAAAAAATTGTCAACAATGCTACAGTTCATTTTTCTTCTTAATGTAGACCCCCTTCTCTCCTAAGGGTCGTGCGACCTCCCGGTCAAGGATCTTCAATCCTGAGCTGAATTTTCTCTCTATAACCTTGATGGTTTCATTCTGTATCTAAACACGGGCACTTCTATATTTCCGGCGCAAGTTTGATGGCCCCCGTGACCTTCTCCTTTTCCCTTTCGAAAATCTCATAGTTAGCGCTAGCTCCTTTTCTCTTGGCCCCTCCTTATATGTGACCTTAGGTGGTGACCTTATGTGAAAGTGCAATTGCAGCCATGCTCCAAGGTGGTTTGGAACCAACCTACTTTTTTCCCCATAATTCACCTCGATCCACCATGTGTCCTTTTTCCAAAACCGTGGTCTCGATTGTTGCCCGCCCTCGACATCGTAAGTCCTAAGAACATCATGTCCCCACAATGCGAGGTCACTGTTGATATCGCAATCTTGAAGGTGATTCTAAACTAACGACTAAAATATATCTCTTAGGAACCAACAATTCATATTTACCTCTTCCAAATCGACAGTTGTGGTCATTTCGGAATTTCGAACTTCAAAATTCTCAAATCTCAAAATTTACTTCCCTCGAAATACACAGGATTCTGCCATGTATCCTATTGAATTGGGTGGTGGGAATTACTTTGGAAGATCCGACGATCGATGTTTACTTCGGGTCCTTACCTAGAATCCACCTTTTCTCCTAATCTGACGATTCAGGCCTACTTCAGATGATCCAATGGTCGACGTTAAATTCTGGTCTTCGGCTCTCCAGGCTTCGAGAGTTTCAACTTTCAACTGAAAACTCTTGGAGTAACTTCTCCGAAGTCCACGATTTGTTGCTACATAGAGAAATATTGTAAGAGGACATGTGTCCCAATCAGGAAGGTGACACGTGTCACGTCCTAACTAACATTTCAATCATCTACATGCTCAATACATACTGACACGTGGCACACATACCATGTGTCCACATCATCCCCGTGATGTCCAGAAGCCACGTTAATTCACAAATTCCTAGGTCCACATCACCTCATAGTGATGTCATCATGCCTCACCACTTCGACTCTTCGGGTTCTCGGGATTTCGGGAGTTTCCACACTAAGACACTTCCAATTCTCCCAAACTCTGATTTCCTAAACCAGCCAAGATCCCGCCATGTGTCTCCCTTATCGGATGGTCTGTAACAACTCTGAACTTTGGGACTTCGGGAATCTCAACTCTTAACTCTTTCTGAAAATGATTTTATTTGAAGATCGTGATCTATTGACGCATGTCCCCCACAGATCGACGACTATGATTTCTTTGGGTCTTGAGACTTCAAAGAACTCAAATATCAACCTTCACTTTCCCCCGAAGTGCGCCTATTTATACCGCATGTCCTCCTGGATCAGACGACTGTGATTCACTTCGGATCTCCAGGGTCTAGAAATATCAATTCTCAACTTCTTCTTGATCATCTTTTCCCAGAGTTCTTTCACCTGGAGCACACGATCGGTTGACGCGTGTCCTCCTACAAATCGATGATCTCTAGCTACTTCTACTCTTCGGAGGTTCGTTTATCACATATTAACATGTCACATCATTGCATTCCTTTCAATTTGTGGGGGCATGCATCAACGGTTTGGAGTAACCCACTTTTCACCACATAATTCGCTTAACGCTGACACGTAACCCCTCAATGAAACCGTGGTTTGGATTGTAGGACCTCCTTAAGGAATTATCTCCAGTGCAACTTGGTTCCCAGGAATGCCTGTTGTCCATTGATATCTCTCTCCAATGGGATCTGATGGTTGTGACCTTAACTCTTGCTTCCTTTTCATTGGATGACCTATTTTCACCTCTCTTCTGATCCAATGATCTTATATTTCATCTGATCCTACAGTGGTGATCGCTCCCGAATTCGAAGGGGATGGTCACGATCCTTCGAACCCCTTACAGTGGGTCTTTGATGATCTAAATCTTGCGTATATTCTACAACGTCATTCCTCCTAATCTTTTCAACTTCACAGTCATAGTTTTATCTTGACCAAAAGAATCTGACCAACAGACCCGACCGATACTGACCTAGTGTTTCAACCACAAGCTTTGATACCAATCTGTAACATCCCCATCCAGCCACAGGCCAAGGTGTGCTACCTTCAATCCCACCCTTGGAATTCGTACTCTTACTGGTACCTTATTTATTTAACAAGGATGCATAATATAAAAGGTTTAACGACATGCACAACAATATCCAGCAAACATGCATAATCTAATATTTAGTTAAATGATAATTAAAATACACAATGGAATACATTCATACATAGACAATAATATCACAACATAGAGCACTTATCTTTATAAAAAGGAGACACCAACTGGTTGGAGACCAAGGACGTTCCGACCAACCGTAGACACTACTGCTCCAAATCTCAACAACAGTGTCACCTTTGAGCCAGGGCTATGAATCCACAAGGACAGTTCTGGAGTGTTACTTGGGTTCCCAAACCAATCAAATTTCAAGCTCTCACAGGTTTCCCAACACCCACAACAATCCAAGTACCCAAATCTCTTCTACCCATCCTACACCACCCAAGAGAATGGACCTCCACCCTTGGGCCTTCTCTGCCATGTAGTTCCTCAGGCAGTCCTTCTCCTTCCAGTGCTTCATCACAGCTAGTCCAGAATCTCAATGTTGGAACTCTCAGGACTCGCAGTTGTGAGAAAAACATGGTGCAAGCCAACGCATCTCATACATGCAGGATTCAAGTCATGGCTGGATTTCCCCAAAGACCACTACATCAACTATCTCATGGTTAATCTTCAACAGTTCATTTCCCTTTACCAAGCCAAGACGCAGGTGAGGATGGATCAATGAATGGGTAAGTGGGTGCATGAAAGTGTGTGAGGGAAAGAATGGTATGAATGCAGAAGTGAATGATCAAACGGGCCAACAACACACCCCATAGTAAGACCAGGAATGGGTTTAAGTATTTTTCTTGGGGAATCAAGAACCTTCTGGCCTTCCCCAAGAAGCTCAAATAACCAATCCCCTCCCTTAGACAAAAAGGGTAATTAAAATAGGGAATAAACATTTAGCCCCTCAAGTCCCCTCTCTTGTAGAATCATATCACCCTATAACTCTAGTCATTTTCCATCTAACAACCAACAATGTAGTTATTAATAATAATGATAAAAAACATTACATGTCTTGGGCATACTGGCCCCTTTAATAATTGTTTGGGCAATCAAGCCTCTCAGCATTGTAACAATACATTATTTAAAATGGGGGATTGGAAACCCGGGGTGCTAAAGGTGTTATTGATTGGTTTTCCTAAGTTTGCAGGACTCTGGATGTTTGAGGATGTTGATGGCATCGATGGATCTCCTTAGAATCCGGATTGAGTCAGGGAGCAAATGATTATGGTTTGAATGTTTTGATATTACATATGTGACACATGACTAGATATTATGATGTTGATTGTTATTGCTGACATGTTTCGTTGATGGATGCATGCTGACGATAGCTTGCTAAACAGACTCACATTAGGGGTAAAGGGGTTATGGATGAAAACCAGAGATATTGAGGGAGAGGTGTGGAAATAGCCCTGCAAAACCTATTAGCACTCCCTTCATGGTTGGAACTGTAGGTTAATGATTACCTAGTTGAGAGATCCACGATGCCATGAGGGAAAACCATGACAGTCGCTCACGATTATTCTAAAGGGTGCACAATAGAGAAGGGTCATTATTCCTTAGAGGCCCTTAGTCTGCCACAAGGTCACCTGATGGAGTATTGACTCTAGGGGTTGGATGTCTACCAAAATCAGTTAAAATCCGAGTGGCACCCTTGGAGCACGTAGTGCGTCTTGAAGGGCACATCACGATTTTTAAATCTGGTAAGTTAATAAACCTAGTACCTAGAAAACTATGCCTCCTTAGGACCTGGTCGGCCTTAAAATGAATGATGGTTTGAGTAAAGTTTAATAACTAATTTTCCCTTACAAACTGTCACCAGGCCTAGTGAATTTAAAACCTAGGTCTAAGTAAAACATGTGAACAAAAAAAAAAAAAAAAAAA
>ML777656.1:499942-525530 GCA_009831015.1 Picea engelmannii | reverse complement strand
AAGGGGGGGTAAAGAAAACTCAAACATTAATAATTAAAGTAAAATATTAATGAAGGATTAAATTATTAAAAGGATAAATTGTTGTCTATATCTAAACTTTCTAAATTTGAACTAAGAAGAAAAGGGGAATGTCTAACATAGTAGAGAATCCAATCTTTGGAACCTTCTAATTCTGAACTCAACTAGGTTTTAAGAAAGGCGTCCGTCATTTAAGAAATGTAAGGGAATAAAGGGACACCGATGAGCATTTTTAAGAACGCTTTTAGGTGGGTGAGGGAAATAGGAAAATTTAATTAATTAAATAATTGATTTTCTAGTGAAACTAAGGGATCGGGTGACATGTATATATGGGAGGATTATCCTAATTAAAATTAATAAAAATAATCTAAAGAGGGCTTGGGAAACTAATTCCCAAAAAACTCTATAAAAAGGATGGTGGAGGAGGAGTATGGATGACGCCTAGTAGGCGTAAGGTTACGCTGCCGATATTTTTCTTAATTGATTTTTCTTGTAGGATTTGGGATGCCCAACTTGATTAGGGAGTGCTCAATCGACCTTGTGAGGCGAGCTCGGAGCTAGATTTGTTGATTAAGGTTGGTTGTCATTGATGTCAACCCTTGAAGAAAGCCCCGTAGCACAAAGATTGGGTAATGGACCCAAGATTGTTTGATTTAAAGATGACTCATAATTGTCTTGTCATGGTTGATAATAAGTAGAAATGTATGAACTCCAAATTGGTCCCCTTATGGTGAAAGCCCTCACGGGAAGACGCTTTGCAGATTGAGTTATCCTAGAAGTATGGTTAGAGAACCCATGCTTATTTGTGGAATAATGAGATGAACGCTAGTGAATTTTTCAGTGAACTATCCTACATGGATAGTGGTTGTCATGTTATTTCTAGTGGTATGTGGAATGTCACATAATTCCTCACGGTTAGAGAGTTATGGCCATGAGAAGTTGGAGAACCCAGGCTTGGGTAATGGACCCAAGTTTGTTTGATGGATAAATATATGAGTTTTGATATATTTTTAGGTAATAATATTCTATATGGATAGTACATGCCATTCCATTTTTGGTGGTATGTGGAACGTCACATAACTCCTCACGGTTTGAGAGTTATGGTCTTACGAAGTTGGAGGACCCTCATATGTCATCTAGAAGCCCCAAAAGGTCAAAGTAGTCAAAGTGGTTTAAGATATTTTAAAAGGTAAATAATAAAGTGAAGTGATGATTGTACTATAATTCAAATTGAATACAAAATAAATTAATTCAATAATAAATTTAATGGAGAAATTAGAAGTGGGTTAACCCTAAAATAAGGAAAGTGGGCAAAGTGACCTAGAATATGTTTTTAAGGAAGCTACTTGGAGAGTATAAATTAGAGGCAAGGTTCTCTCATTTAAGAAACACTTGAGAATATTGAATACCTATAGGTGTCTGAGGTAACAAAAGGATATCTAAGCCTAATTTCCGAGGAAAGTGAAGAAAAGAAAGCTGGAATTCAAGGAAGGATAAATTATTTTGATGATGTTTTCTAAGGTATGTTTTTTTCAGATCATCTCACCATTTTTGCAATAAATTATTTTATAGAATTATTCAGATCATGAAATTGTTATTCCATTGAGTAAACATATCCAAGTATCTGTAGTAAAAAATTCATCTTATGGGTCATTGTATTTTTGGAGTCACACTCCGTGGAAAATAGGGTTTGTGGCTAGTCCTAAAACTAGTAAAAAATAAGTGTTTCGGGTAAAAATGTCATAACTTCTTCATACTAGATCCATATATTAGTAAGACCAAATGTGTTGGTTATAGTACAGTTTGTAGTATTTTTTGTAACATTTTCATATCAATTCAACGAATATTACGTGCGGGGAACGCTCTACATGGTCGCTCTCTAGAATAAGACATAATTCAACAAGGTGTGCCATTTTTTCCATAACTCCTTTTATGAGAGGTTCCAAGTAGTGACACTTGGAGAAATTACATAAAATACACTAAAGAAAATTGTGTATCAGTTTCATATATTTATTCATTACATGTACAAAGTTATGATTATTTCAAGTTAGGGTTGTTGACTAATCCAAAACTAGTCTTGTGAGACTAAAGAAACGTTTGATGAAAATGCTAGTCTCTTGTTGTTAAAGTTAAGGAATGTTTGTAGGTATGTGATCATATACACCTAGTCTATTGCATAGTTACAAATCATATTTTTATGATCAAATTGATGAGGGCTTTTGGTTGAGGTACATGTTGGGTACATGGTTGAGACAAGTAGTTGATGAGTTGGCACATACATAAGGTGTATAGTTGATGATGTTGGTACATATTGATGAGTCATAGTTGATGAGTACTTGACACATGATTGGTACATACTTGGTATATGGTTGGTTTTACTTGTTTATGGTACAGGTTGATTACAGATTATTTGGTACAGGTTGGTGCATGGTTGATTTGTTTATGGTATATGTTGATTACATCTTGAGGTATAGGTTGATGCATGATTGATGCACGGTTTATGTCTATTGGTAAATGTTTAAAGAGGTATCTCTTACAGTGATAGTGTGATAGTGGTTCCATCATTCTACTTCTACTTCAAGGTGATTGGATAGGGCAAGGACAGGTGGTTGTAGCCACCTTCCGGTTGTAGCCGGAGAATATAGGGGGTTATAGCTTCCTTCTGGTTGTAGCCAGAGAATTGGGGATTTTCATCTTCCCTCGGGTTGTAGCCTGAGAAACTAGGGTTTCAGAATGTCTTTCCAGTTACAGCTGGAAAACAAAGGAAGTTGGTGCTTCCAATGAGTGTAATTCTTCAAGACATGTAAGATAAAGCATTGTGTGGTTTTCTCTCAATTGGGGTTTCCACGTAAAACACTGATGTAATGTGTATGTGTGTTATTGTTCATTTTTTATTATTAATTATTGGATAACAATTCTACATTGATATAACACTTGGATTATTTGGAGAAAAAATATTTTAATTACACTATTACTGATTCAGCCCCCCTCTCAGTAATCCAACAATTGGTATCAGAGAAGGTTCCTTCAGAAATCAGTTTAACCACTGGAAGGTAGATCATGGAGAGTATCAACTCATATAAAAATGGAATACCACACTTTTATGGACAAAAGTATGTTTTTTGGAGCATAAGGATGAAGACATATATACAAGCACATGGGTTTGAAATTTGAAAACCAATTGTAGATGGATACATAGTACCAACAGTTCCACCAACAAATGACAAAGCAGTGAAACTTGGTCAGAATAATTCGAAAGCTATAAATGCACTTTTCAATGGTCTCAGTGAAAAAATATTCACCAAAGTTGCACATTGTAAATATGCCAAAGAAATTTGGGACAAGCTTCAAAATATTTATGAAGGATATACAAAATTCAAAGAAGCAAAACTTCAAACTTACAGAGGTCAGTTCGAAAAACTAAAAATGAAGGAAGATGAGAATATTGCAGCCTACTTCTTAAGAGATGACGAAACAATGAATGCAATCATAGGATTGGGAGAACAAATCGAAGAATTTGTAATTGTTCAAAAGGTACTAAGATCTCTTCCTATGATATTCAACCCTAAGATATCATCACTAGAATAAATATCGGATCTGAACTCAATAAGCATAGATGAACTGCATGGAATCTTCACAGCATATGAAATGAGAACTAAATAGGAAAATCCAGATGTAAAAGAAACATCCAAAATATCAAAGAAAAATAAAAGGGAACAAAAAGAATACATTAGCAACAATGACATCTCAGAAGATGATGAAGAAGTGGCCAACTTCGTCAAAAGACTGAACAAGGGAACCAATGGTAGGTATAGAGTTAATCTTCCTTTAATTTGTTTTAATTGTGATGGTATTGGTCACTTTTCTAACAAATGTCCTCATAAGAAAAAGAGAAATGATGAAGGTTACTCAAAAGGAAAACACACATATAAAGGCAAAAGAAGTACATAGAAAGATTTCAAGAAAATATTATGTATCAAAGAAGAAATCTCATCATCAGATGAAGATGAAATCAATGACAGTGTGACAGGAAGATTTCTATTCATGGCAGTAAAGGATTCTAACAAAGAAGACTCCGAAGAAAAATATGAAGAAGTCGAAGAAGGATATGAAGAAGTCAAAGACGAAATTGAAGAGGCAAAAGTTGACTATCTAGAAGAGTTAATGTGTGCCATAGAAGTTATCAAAAGAGAAAGGAAGAAAAACAAGAAACTACAAGAAGAACTAGACAAGAAAAATGACACTCGAGAACTAGAACAAATGATCATAAGATTAAAGGTTCAAATAGAAGAAGATAAAAGAATTGAAGAAGCACTCAAAGAACAACTAGAATAAAAGGACAAGATCATTGGAAACTTAGAAGATGAGATTGTCACACTAAGAAAGGATATTCAAAAGAAAAATATGCAGAATAGCTCAAAAGTTCTGGATGACATTATCAACAGTAAAAAATATGACATTGACAAGTCTGGACTTGGATACAATCAGCCAGAAAAGGGATCAAGCTCCAAAAAAACAGAGCAATAAACAAATCCAAAAAGCTATGAAGAAACAATCAAAAGGGATAGGAAGATGTACAAGGAAGATTACAGGGACACTCCTCCACTGAGAAGATTCAGATTTCAGAATCAACAACAGACATATAGGCCTCAAGAAGAAGAAGGATTCATAAGAGCACCTTCTTTCAAAAATATCTTCAACTTCGAGGTATCAAACTATATTCTTTGGTTTCTTTTATGCATGTAATAGTTTTATACATAAAGTTGTGAATTGCAGAGCTAACAACATGAACAATAACAACTTTGAGAGTCATACATAGAGGGGTTACTCGAGAATACCTAGTGAAGCAAAAAGAAGAAGTTACAATAGGTTTAAATATTTGATCACTGAAATGGAATGTTACAAATGTAACAATTTTGGACACATGGAAAAAAATTGCAGAATGACAGTCCCTTATAAAGAACCTCAACAAAATAACAATTGTCATAGACAAGAACCTTAGAGAATGACATGGATAAGAAAGCAAGATCAATATAGCAATGAATAATGCATAGTCGCTCCATAAGCTAAGCAGAAGAAACATAGTTGGTATGTTGACAATAGGTGTTCAAAACACATGACAGGTGATAGAGACAAATTTCTTACATTGTGAAAGGAAAGAAATAGATTAGTCTCCTTCGGAAATGATAATTCAGCCAAAATCATTGGAGAAGGAACAATCTGAATTGGGAACAAGAATAAAAAGGCACAAAATGTTCTACTCGTAGAAGATATGAAACAAAATATTCTAAGTGTGAGTCAAATGTGTGACCAAGGTCATAAATTTACTTTCGATTCACAAAAGTGTGATATAAGAAGAGAAGGTTCAGGAAAATTGGTCAATACAAATGCAAGAACTTCAAACAACATATATGGTTAAGTGAAATTGGAAATGAAAAGTGTTTTCTAGGAAAAGAAGATGAAAGTTGGCTGTGGCATAGAAGAATGGGTCACATGCATTTTGATAACCTTGTCAAAGTCAGTAAAAGAGAAGAAGACAGAAAAATGCCCCCGATCACGAAACCAACCAACACTTTATGCAAGCATTGTCAACAAGGAAAGCAAACAAAGACCAGATTCAAATCAAAGGAATATTCAACAACAAGACCACTGAAAATTGTGCATACTGATCTAGTTGGACCAACTACAACAAAGGGATTAAAAGGTGAGAGATACTTTATGTTATTAATTGATTATTATACAAGAATGACTGCAGTTTTCTTTCTCAAGAACAAGTCAAAAGATTTTGAAAACTTCAAGATCTACAAGGAAATGGTTGAAAATCAGATGGATTCAAGAATCAAATGCTTTAGATTTAATAATGGAGGAGAGTTCACTTCAAAGGAATTTATGAACTACTGCAATAGTCAAGGAATAAAAAGACAATTCTTCATTCCTAGGACACCTCAACATAATGGAGTTGTTGAAAGAAAGAACGAGACAATACAAGAAATGGCTTGAACAATGCTAATGCATTCCAAATTGATAGATATATTTTGGACATAGGCAGTGTATACGTCAGTTCACATTCAAAACAGAGTAATGCTTAGAAACAACACTGATAAAACTCCCTACGAGCCATGAAAAGGAAGACCAACAAATGTGAAACACTTCAGAGTTTTTGGAAGCAAATGCTACATCAAAAGATAAGATGGAAGAATGATAAAGTTTGACTCTCATTTGGACAAATGAGTACTTGTTGGTTACTCAAGTACAAGGAAAGAATACAAGTGTTACAATCTAAGATTGAACAAATTTGTGGAAAGCATCATCGTAACAATTGATAAAACAGACAGACCATAATCAAAGGAAGAAGAAAACAAATCAATAGAACAACTTTTCAAAGAAGAAGAAGAAGAAGATGAAGTAGAAGAGGAATATGAAGAGAATCTAACAAAAACAGAAGAGCAATTTCAACAAGTATCTCCAAAGACACCTAGAAAAAGAGTACAGAAGAATCATCCTTCAGATCAGATTATTTGAAAGAAAGATGTAGGAGTTGAGACTAGAAGAAAAATTTGTTCACCAGAACAAACACACCTAGCACTCTTATCTACAATTGAACCAAACTATTTTAAGAATCCAACAAGGATGGATTTTTGAATAAGGCCATGAATGAAGAATTGGATCAAATAGAGAAAAATGACACTTGGGAACTGGTTCCAAGACCAAAGAATAAGAATGTGATCGACACAAAATGGGTTTTCGGGAACAAATTAAATGAAGATGGACAAGTTACAAGGAACAAAGCTAGATTGGTATGTAAAGAATATGCACAGATTGAAGGAATTGACTTTGAAGAGACATTTGCCCCAGTTTCAAGAATGGAAGCAATCTGGTTTCTTTTAGCCTATACATGCTCCAAAAATGTTGAAGTATATCAAATGGACGTAAAATCATCTTTTCTGAATGAGGAACTTGAAGAAGAATTCTACATTGAACAACTAGAAAGATTTCAGTTGTCAAAAAATGCAGATTATGTGTGTAAATTAAAGAAGGCCTTGTATGGTCTAAAACAAGCTCCTAGAGTATGGTACTCTAGACTGGATCAATATATGCAGAAGGCAAGGTTTAGAAAATGAAGTGCAGATAATAACCTCTACATCAAGGTAAGTGAAGGTAATATTTTATTAATTGAAGTTTATGTTGGTGATATTATTTTTGGTAGTGATGATGACAAGTTAAGCCAGAAATTTGCAAAAGATATGCAGAATGAATTTGAAATGTTGTTACTTGGAGAATTATCCTTCTTTTTGGGACTACAGATACGTCGAAACAACCAAGGAATATTTATTTCTCAAACCAAGTATATCAAAGAAATGCTAAAGAGGTTCGGAATGAAAGATTGCAAACCAATTATCACTCCCATGTAAACCAATTGCAAGTTGAGAAAAGATGATGATTCAAAGTCTACAGATCATAGGCAATATAGGTCAATGATTGGAAGCCTACTATATGTGACAACATCCAGACCAGATGTAATGCAGGAAGTTGGACAAGTGCCAAGATTTCAAGCAGCACCAAATGAGTCACATGTGTTAGCAGTGAAGAGGATTTTCAGATATCTCAAAGGAACATAAAAGTTTGTATTATGGTATCCAAAAGGAAATGATCTATCACTTACTGCCTACATAGATATAGATTGGGTAGGTTGTATTGATGACCGACGAAGCACCAGTGGAACAACATTCTACTTGGGTGAGTGTTTAGTATCATGGCTAAGCAAGAAACAATCATCAATATCTTTATCTACAGTCGAGACAGAGTACATTGCAACAACATCATGTTGTACACAAGTTCTTTGGATGAAACAAACTCTGATAGATATACAAGTTGAGTATGATGAGCCCATTCCAATCTATTATGATAATACAAGCGCCATCATTATCTCAAAGAACCCAGTGATGCACTCCAAGACGAAACACATTCCAATAAAGTATCACTTTCTATGGGAGCAGGTTGCAGAAAAGAAAATCAGAGTTGAGTATGTGGGAACAAAAGAACAAGTGGCAGACATCTTCACAAAACCGCTTCCATGGGAATCCTTTGAATATCTTCGCCAGAGACTTAGATTTATTTCTACTCCAAAATGAATGTTTTTTGCATGCTTATTCTATATGTCTTAGACTTACATGAGGAAGCACCATAAGATGATAGTTTAGTCAGGGGGAGAAACCCCGGATGGAAAGATACATTTGTCATTATTACACAGGGGAAAAGATTTATCAGATGCAGAGGACAGAGGCATAGGACAGAGGCATGGTTCTAGGGGAATCATGAGTGATATGATTTCAATATTGCATCAGAGTGTTTCCATCGAGGCCAAAGGGGGAGATTGTTGATTAAGGTTGGTTGTCATTGATGTCAAACCTTGAAGAAATCCCCATAGAAAAAAGGTTGGGTAATGGACCCAATATTGTTTGATGTAAAGATGACTCGTTATTTTCTTGTCATGGTTGATAATAAGTAGAAATCTATGAACTCCAAAGTGGTCCCCTTATGGTGAAATCCCTCACCGGAAGATGCTTTGCGGAATGAGTTATCCTAGAAGTATGGTTAGAGAACCCATGCTTATTTGTGGAATAATGAGATGAACGCCAATGAATTTTTCAGTGAAACTATCATATATCAAGAATGCTTGTCATGCCATTTTCGGTGGTATGTGGAACGTCACATAACTCCTCACGGTTAGAGATTTATGGCCATGAGAAGTTGGAGAACTCAGGTTTCGGTAATGGACCCAAGTTTGTTTGATGGATAACGGTATGAGTTTTGATATATTTTCAGGTAATACTATTCTATATGGATAGTACATGTCACTCCATTTCTGGTGGTCTGTGGAACATCACATAACTCCTCACGGTTTGAGAGTTATGGCCTTACAAAGTTGGAGGACCCTCATATGTCATCTAGAAGTCCCAAAAGGTCAAAGTAGTCAAAGCGGTTTAAGAGATTTTAATAAAGTGAAGTGATGAGTGTACTATAATTCAAGGTGAATACAAAATAAATTAATTCAATAATAAATTTAAGGGAGAAATTAGAAGTGGGTTAACCCTAAAATAAGGAAAGTGGGCAAAGTGACCTAGAAGATGTTTTTAGGAAGCTACTTAGAGAGTATAAATAAGAGGCAAGGCTCTCTCATTTAAGACATACTTGAGAATATTGAATACCTATAGGTTTCTGAGGTAACCAAAGGATATCTAAGCCTAATTTCTGAGGAAAGTGAAGAAAAGAAGGTCGGAATTTAAGGAAGGATAAATTCCTTTTATGATGTTTTCTAAGGTTTGTTTTTTCAGGTCATCTCACCATTTTCGCAATAACTTTTTTTCTAGAATGATTTAGATCGTCAAATTGCTATGCCATTAAGGAAACATATCCAAGTATATGTGGTAATAAATTTATCTTATGGTTCATTGTATTTTTGGAGTTACACTCTGTGGAAAATAGGGTTTATGGCTAGTCCTGAAACTAGTCAAAAACAGATGTTTCGGGTAAACACGTCATAAATTATTCATAACGGATTCAAATTAAGTAAGACAAAATGTGTTGGTTAGAGTTTAATCTGTATTATTCTGTGTAAAATTTTCAAATTAATTCAACAAATATTCCATGCGGGGCACACTCTACAAGGTCTGTCTCTAGAATAAGCCAGAATTCAGCATGGTGTGCCATTTTTTCCATAAATCCTTTTCTGAGAGATTTCAAGTAGTGACACCTGGAGGAATTGCATAAAAACCACTGAAGAATATTGTATATCAATTTCATATCTTTATTCATTACAATTACAAAGTTATGATTATTTCAAGTTAGGGTTGTTGACTAATCCAAAACTAGTCTTGTGAGACTAAAGAAACGTTTGATGAAAATGCTAATCTCTTGTTGTTAAAGTTAATGAGGGTTTGTAGGTATGTGATAATATACACCAAGTCTATTACAGATTTACAAATCATATTTGGATGATGAAATTGATGATGGATGTTGGTTGAGGTACAAGTTGGGTACTTAGTTGAGACAAATAATTGATGAGTTGGCATATACATGAGGTGTATAGTTGATGATGTCGATACATATTGATGAATCATAGTTGATGAGTACTTGACACATGATTGGTACATACTTGGGACATGGTTGGTTGCACTTGTTTATGGTACATGTTGATTACAGATTGTTTGGTACAGGTTGGTGCATGGTTGATGCACTTGTTTATTGTACAGGTTGATTACAAGTTGAGGTACAGGTTGATGCATGGTTGATGCATGGTTCAGGTTTATTGGTACATGTTTACAATGGTATATCTCACGGTGATAGTGTCATAGTGGTTCCATCATTCTACTTTTACTTCAGGGGGGTTGGACGGGGCAAGGACAGGTGGTTGTAGCCACCTTCCGGTTGTAGTCGAAGAACATAGGCGGTGGTAGTCTTGTTCTAGTTGTAGCCAGAGAATCGAGGAGTTGGATCTTCCCTCAGGTTGTAGCCTGAGAAACTAGGGGGTTGGAGCCTCTTTCCAGTTGTAGCTGGAAAACAAAGGAAGTCGGTGCTTCCAATGAATGTAATTCTTCAATACATATAAGATAAAACATTCCATGCTTTTCTCCTGATTTGGGTTTCTATGTAAAACATTGGTGTACTGTGTATGTGTGTGATTGTTCATTTCTTATTTCTCATTATTGGATAATCATTCTACATTGATATAACATTTGGATTATTTGGAGAAAAAAGATTATAATTACGCTATTACTGATTCACCCCCGTCTCAGTAATCCAACAAGATTTTCTTTGATTTGTGTCTGTCGCCCCTTTGCAGGGGGCTTAGGGGGAAGAAGATTACCCCTAGCATTGGCTAGAAGTTACCGATGAGGTCTCAACGCTTAGCAAGAAGGAGTCAGACGAAGCGCCAACACGAGACAACCATTTCAGATTTTGCGGCTTGGTTACAATATGCATGTTAAATGTGCATTTGAAAGTAGTTTAAAAACATGTATGTGAAGTTATACATTGAGGAAAATTGTATTTTGTTCCTCAAACTGGATGTATAGGCACTTTTTTGTTGTTATGACTAGCACATCCACATGCATAGTGGATGGTGAATGCCGAAAGGGATCACCATTCCAGAACTATCTCTGATTTCCTGTATTATGTTAGTTAGTAAACATTGATAAGTATCACCATTTCATAACTAGGTTCCTGTATTGTATTAATGATTAATGTTCAAAGTAATTCTATGCAGATAAAATGTATTTCAAGTTTAAAATAAATACAAAGATAACCATATATAAAACACAGTAAAGTAGAAATCATCATACCTTAGGATCATGTATTAATCTGTGATTAAGATCATGTATTAACACGCATGTATTAATCATCATACCACTGTGGTTGCCATTAGGAAGAGAATTACATACACTAAACATATTGCTCTAGTATTCTTTATTATCGTCAACAGAGAGCCCGCTCAGGGATCGAATCTCGCCACAACCAGTAGTAGCATAGCCATTAGGGGGAGTTACTACCATATCTAAAAGCATATCAGTGTTAAAACTATCGTATCTCGACCCAGACTTGAACCCGCCACTGCAGCTAATTTCATCAGAATGAATGTGTTGAGCTTGCACTAGAGAAATTCATGTCGTTTAACATAACCGAGGGCAACAAAAGCTCGTGATGGCTATCGGGTAGCTCCACATTCTCTTCGTAGCCGGAGATGTGGACATCACTGTGAGATTTCTCCGAGACTATGGTTGGTTTCATCTCATCACAATTCTCAGACTGGTCTAAGTGAAAAGAATTAAAGTGAGGGGTGGCCGAGATAGCTTGTCTTACTGGCTCGGTAACATGAAACGCCAGAAACACCAGAAAATATATCGATTCAGCTCCACCCAGGCCAAACGTGGCCACGGTTCACGATTCATCTCCACCCTAAGTAGGCCAGAAACGTAGGTCAAACATGGCCACACTTCACATCCAAGTTAATACGTGCAATCCATTTGAGGTAGTGACTGTTAATTATTGAAACGTGGCAATAAAATCTTGCATAGATATTAATCTGTGTTAATCATCTTAACGTGGCAATCACATGGTCTTACAGTAATTTCTTAATATGATTAGGTAAATGTGAAAAAGTAAACATGTTAACGCATGCATTCATAAATGCAAGGAAGTTATGAACAGTAAATCTTATTCATTGATTTGGGAAGACAACTGAGAATATGCCAACATCTTCAATTGTTTACCATAAGATGAATATTTAAGATTAAAAGATCATTAAATGTGCCCATTATCAATAGGTTTATGCCTTTAGGCGTAATAATGTCGTGATTGTGGTTAAATTAAAAGTTGTGTTTTTTTCCCTTTACTCATGGCGTTATGCTTACTCTACGTGTTGAACGATGCCTCTCATTCGTCCAGTTGTAAAACTAGTTTCTATTTCTGCATTCTGGATTCCTTTTCCTTTCATATATCACTGCGCCTTACGGATTTTCACGTCCTGAGATGGGGAGTGCATGGGATGTCGTTTCTTTTATTTATTTTATACATGCAGCAATATAAAAACAAGTATTGCTGAGAAAGAGCGACGAGAGAAAGAGAGAAGTTTCCCTCCATCCATCACCTCGCTGGCTACTGCTACTGGCTGGCTACTGCTCCTACTCATTCATAGCTTGTGAACTTCTCCCACTCATTTCTATCTAGAATGCAGCGTCGGTGCTGTCTGTATGGAATGCATGCCTAAATAAATGTGGTAACACAGGCGACCATCTTGTAGTGTATTTAGAATTAGTTCTGATGGGAAGAAGGTTCGTCGCCAAGATTTCGTTAATAGAGATTTTTCAAAGAAGTGCGGTTTTCTGAGCTCTATCGTGATTTTTCTTGCAACCGCAAGAGGGGATCGTCCTCTGTTGATCTCCCTTCATTCTATGAGGTTGTTGCTGCCAAGAAACCGAGACAGTCTAAGTAACTTCCCCTTTATTACTAAAGGTAATATGACTAGCGTGAGCCTCAAGATTCACTTCTCACTTCTCTTCATTACGGAGCAACCAAGCCAAGAACCAATCCTGGAAAGAAACCCGCCATGACGGATCAACCAAATCCAACTATCCAATTTAAAGCTTACCTATAGAATTAGATTTTTCTGTCAGTCGAACCTATAGCTCTGAAAAGAATTCAGTTGCACGATTTTCCCATTTAATTTCTGATTCGGTTGCATTATAGAATTAGGGATTTTTGTCAGTCGAATTTATAGCTCTGAAAAGAATTCAGTTGCACTATTTTCCCATTTAATTTCTGATTCAGTTGCATTATAGAATTAGAATTTTCCATCAGTCGAATTTATAGCTGTGACGAAATCTATAACTCAGAATATAATTTAGTTGAATATTGAGTCGCTAATATAAAAATTTAATTACAACTAGGCGCAATTATAACTTAGAAGACAATTCAGTGAAAATGTTATTCGGTTGGTTTGTTTCGATTGCGAAAATAAATTAGTTAAAATTGTATTTCGGTTAGAATTCATTTCAGTTTAAATCCATTTTAATTTTATTGGTAAAGGGATTGCATGACTCAATTTGTTATTAAGCAGTTTCTTTTAAATTATATGGCAAAGGGATTGATCCTAAATTATATTTGTAAAGGCATTGATTATTAAATTATATTTCTAAAAGAATTGATTATTATGTTGTTTCTTAACGAGTTGAACATGAGAGTAGTGATGGGATAATAAGCTTGGTGGAATTATCTAGTTATTAGAACAAACTCACACTTTATTTTTGAGAATTTAAATTATTTCTTACCTCCTCTTAGAGTAATTGATTGAACTCTAGATCTATTAGAACTTACCTATATATTATTCTACACAACTTACAATATATAATAGGAGCTTGAAGAAAATAAATGGCATAGGGATTTCATGTTTATATGATTCTCTTAGTGATCTACTTTATGGAGGGATGGGTATTATTTATAATAATCACTTACATAAGTAATTCATTTAATGAATTCACTTTTATTGAATTATGTTAATCACTCAAGAGAGTTTATATGACTTTCACACAATAATACATAAGGATTGGGTATGTTACGTCACTCAAAGAAAGAGTAATAGATGTTGCTTGATGAAGAAGCTTATTCTTACCCACTCGAGTTCTTTATATTTCTTCAAGTTAGGGTGAAGCGTTTATTAATTAGTTGACCTTGCCCCCTACAAATAATATGGAACCATGATTTATTAAGTAATTCTAACCTCTTGTTCCTTATAATGAAGTTGATTACTTGTGTGCATTTAGAAGAAGGTCGATAATGTGAATGATTCAGCTAATAAAATCAAGTGCATGCACTGACTTATAAGGTAATGTATGATGTTAGATAGTGGGATTCCCGCGCGTGTGGGAATTATTTTCGTGATGATGGTCTTAGATAATAACCTTATGATGCAATGGAATTTCAATGTATTACATTATGGTTCTAGTTAGTTACCTTATGCACATTGAAAATTCTGTAACGAATGATTGTTGGTATTATTTTCTCGCTCACCATGGAAGTTTAGGTTACTTTCAATGTCCTTCATTTGATGTCATCAAGTTGAGTGGTTGTGATTGTATTATTGTCAATACTCTCCTAAAAAAAAAGAGAAAAAGTTTACCTAGTGTTGACCTTTATTATCGTAACGACAGGAGCGTTACAACCATTTCAAATCAGATTCCAAATCACTATATTCAGTTACAACGAGGAACTATAAATGTTACTAGCTCTGATGCCACAATGAAGGATGCATGTGAGTGCTTCAGAAAACAATGAACATCTACTACATGAGTTTCAACACTGTGTAACAACACCTGTAAGCTACAACCAAGTGTTTCAACAACGTGTTTCCACAAATAATAAAGAGGTATTGCATCAAAAACTTAAGTGAATCACTTCTGCATCATACACAAATGTCAATACTCCGATCTACCATAACCTTTTCAACAGGTGTTTCAGCAGAGAGTAAAATGGCTTTACAACAAAACAAAGTTATATCAAAAATAGGGGAATTATAACAACAGACTAAAAACTCATGAACTACAACAACAAAATAACTTCATTGAATCATTCCCTGCAATAGTAAATTCACCTAGTACTTCTATGCTAAAAACTTAATAAGATTCCACAACAAAACACTGCACAATATAAGGCTTTAACTAAAGTTTTCAAACATAAAACAAAATATGCATGATACAGCAAAATAAATTACTCTGTAATAAATCTGAATATTAACATAAGTTTATAAACTCAGAAACAATAATGAACAGAGCATAAAATCCCTTGTTAACCCTCTCAAAAAATATTTGTCTATTTTTCTCTCTGTATATCTATGCATACTAAAATCAAAATTACATAGATGTATATATAGATACAATTAGTCGGTTAGTTTTCCCCTTCGTTGTACTTAAGTCGAATTTGGATTTTCCATAACATTAATGGTTCATCGCCCCTTTGAAATTAGATCCACATGAAATGAAATGATGTGTGATAATTCTTCAATCATTAAATAAATAAGGCGGTCAAGGCGGTGGTAATTAATTTTTGGGCAGTGTTAACTCTTCAAAATTCGACTTGCTGAGATAAGCCCTCTTTTTAATCTCTGACACACCATAGCAGTTGAAAGAAAATTAGGTTGGTTTTTTCAAAGTCTAGGAAATGTCTACCTAATGATGTATTTTGATGGAATACTCCCAGATATGAGCAACATTTCGCTCAAAACTTATTCCAAACAGGATGGAGAACTGTGTGAGTAAGCTATCATCAATCTTCTCCACCCTGGATTTTAGTTACACTTCGGTACATCCCTTTGGTGATGATACAATATGTGTACAACAACTTGGATGGAGAATGCATCTCATTAATATATCTTTTGATTCCTTTAGAGATTACTCCTCAAGATCCCTTTCATCTTCTTTTGGCGGAGAACCCTATCTATTGCATTCTCGAACTTCTTCTCAAGGGTTAGATCCTTCTTTAGGAATGGGTTTTAATGTGGTTAAGGAATCTCTTCCTTTCAAAGTGAGGAGGAAGCATTGAATCACACATGGGAAATGGCCTCTCATGAATTTTTCCAAGGTTCCCAAAGACTCATTTCTAGGGTCCTTAGAGTGGGATAAACCCCAAAGGAGGCCCTCTCGTGAAAATCATGTCTTTGAACATGAAGCGCTTGGGGAGGAGTGATAAAAAACTCTCCTTAAAGAGGTTTGTCTTGTTGGACCGACTAGATATTGTGCTTATAAAATAAACTATGGGGAAGTGTGATCCTATCATTTTCGATTTAAACAAAATGTTCATGGGTTGGATTCAATTGGATCTCAATGAGGGATCATTACGGGTATTTTTCCAAATTGTATGCTTACAAGTTGTTTCTATGTGCCTTCAGGCCTTTGCATTGATATTGCTTGTAAAGAGATAGATTTATCCATACTTTTTCTCAACATTTATGGGCCTCATGGCGATAGAGAGGCATTCTAGAACCACCTTTTTCTCTTGGGTTTCTTCACTCTAATAATCTAATTGCCAGAGGGGATTTTAACTTTACTCTTAGCCAGGAAGAAATTCAGGGGAGTCTAATCCAGAAGACAATTTGGCTCACCACTTTGTAGATAACTTGGAGCATGCCGAGTTGGTTGATGTCAAACCTGCCTTTCTTAACATGACCTAGAGTAATAATTGTAGTGGCATGGATAGGTTTCTTAAGATAATTGATTGGGTTTTAGTCCATCATTCTCTGCTATTGGATATTGGAGTTTATCATTCCTGTTTTGGTGAGTGTTGTTTCTCTAACTACTTTCTTTTCTATTTAGAATTGGAGCAGTCGAGAGGGATGCCTGGGGATCCATTCAAGTACAACCTTTCTTGGTTAAAAGTGGAGGATTTTAGAAACTTGATTCATGAACATTGGAAACCTTATCAAGTGGAAATCAATGACTCGACTAGTCAAGAGTTTGTTTATTCTCTTCATTCGTTAAAAGAAGAGGCTGTGAGCTATATTTTCGCTCGAAGGAAGGAGACTGATAAGGATCTTAGAAGTATAAAATTAGAGTTGGAACAACTTTATGAAGTTGATGAACTTGGTCA
Organism: Picea engelmannii; assembly: GCA_009831015.1. Classification (NCBI taxonomy): domain Eukaryota; kingdom Viridiplantae; phylum Streptophyta; class Pinopsida; order Pinales; family Pinaceae; genus Picea; species Picea engelmannii. The sequence goes on along the minus strand of ML777656.1, from coordinate 508,376 downwards.
AAGGGATTTCTTGGAAGTGGAAAAAGACCAATCGTTGAAATCCCTATGGCATAAATTTCTGGTGGAACATGAAAATACATGGATACTAAAAAGCCACTCTCTTTGGCTTGAGGTTGGGGACCATAATATCAATTTTTTCATAAATATGATAACTATCAGAAGAATTTAAGTACCATATGGGAACTAAACAACATGAATGGGAATGAGGTTTGGGTTTTCTCTAGGTTGGCCACTTTAGGGAATGAAAACATTTTCAAGGAACAAAATGACATCGAAATGGAGGAAGTTCTAAAGTTGATTTCCTTTCTCCCAAGACATGTCGAAGTCGAGGAAAATCAAGATCTATTTCATGATATATCTAAGGATGATCTCTAGATTGGGATCTCTTCTTTTAAGAGAGACAAATTCCCTAGGCCAAATGGATCAACAACAAAGTTCTTTGAAGAGGTTTTTGTTATATTGGGTGATGATTTGCTTAAGGTTTTGGAAGAAGTTTGGCTATTTGGTAATATTTTTGGTATTATAAATTTGAATTTCATTGTCATTATCCCTAAGATGGATTATCCTTCATATGTTAATGATTTTGTCCCATTGCATTATGAACTATTTGCATAAAATAATCGCTTAAATTATTTCCATTCATATCAATATGGACTTATCCAACATTATTTCCTCATAACAGTTTGGGTTTGTTAAAGCTAGGCTTATTCATGAAGCCATTGGTTCAGTTCACTAAGGTATTCACAGTATAAAAACTTAGAAAGTGTTTGTGTCTCATGGTTGTATCTCACACTGTTGCTTTTGCATATTGGTTTCAAGATCCCTTTGGTAAAATGGATTATGTCCTAGGTCTCCTTTTTTTAAGTCTTGTCAAGGACTTCGATATGGGTGCCATGTATGACCCTATATTTTCTTACTAGTGGTTTATGGGCTTAGTAGGGCTATAGTTGAAGCTAAAAGGGTACATAATTTTCAGGTTGTTAAGTTGGTAAGATTTTAATATCTAACACACTTGTTGTTTGTGGGTGATGTACTCATTTTTTACTTCTTTGCTGAAATTTTAAAAAATATTCTGAATCTTTTTTGTGAGTCTATGGAAAGGTCATAAACAATAACAAGTTTGCAATTTATTTTCCTAAATTGCAGGAGGATCGCATGCTTCCTTTATTCACACTTTTCTCCTTTCCTTCAGATGATTTTCAAGATGGAGTCAAGTACCTAGGTTTTAATTTTAAGCCTAACAATTATGGTATTGAAAATTGGAAATGGATCCTCTCCTGGCTTGATAGGACAACCAATTTCTAGTGTAATAGGTGGATTTCACGGGGAGGAAGGGTAAAAATTATCAAATCAGTGATTGAATCCATACTCGTGTATTGACATCTATTGGCACTTATCCCAAAAGGTATCCTCTATGAAGAATTTGTTTTTTCGTTAGTCATGGAAGGACAATACAGATTACCTAAGCTTGCACTTGGTAAACATGAAAGAATTTTTCAGGATAAAGGTATAGGGAGATTGGGGTATAGAATACCTTTCATTCATTGGTAGGGATCTGGATGAAAATTCATTATGTGTATTCTTGACCCAAGATAGTCTATGGAGACATAATATAATTGGTAAGTATATTTTTCCTGACACCATTTTGGAACATAATGTTTCCAATTAGTGTTAGGAAATCACTTATGTGTTTATGATTCTTGGTCGATTCTTGGTCAATTCTTGGCATGGAAGGCGGCTACTAGTGCTCATATCCAGGTCAATAGGGACACAGTTGTGGGTTGTAGTGATCGTATCTTTCTTCCGGATGGAATGGTCTCATTTCTTTAGGAAATTGGATGATGTACTTTAAATCAAATTGGAGACTCTGCTAGCACGATAGTTTGGGGACAAGGTTGGATTTCATAGGTGACATTGAATCTTGAAGCTCATTGGCATAAATCCTAGTCTCTTTTTCTTTATGAATTGAAGAGAACCGATGTCTACTTAGTGGAGGTTGATGATGAACTAGTTTCAACTAATAACAAGTCAGGGGGACACTATATGGCCAATCTTGGCTATCAAGCGATGTTGCTTGTGGGTGATTTTGAGGATCTACAGTGGTATAAAAATATCTCAAAGATCAAGGGACAAAAAAAAATCATGTTTTTTTTGTCTTGTACTTAAAGGCATTTACTAGATGAGGGGAATCATCATTTTAGAAAAATAGTATTTTCTAGTGCTTGGACATAACTTAAAATATATTTCCACTCTTTTCAATTACATCGGTTATATGCATGTCTACACAGAACGTAACATCATTGTTGACTCCTTTAATCCCTCTATTAGGGTGAAAACCATATGATACAAGAAGATTTATATAATGGTGAGATGATCTCCCATAAGGAAGGCAACTTTATACACATGTAATCTCGATTGGTAAGTGTTTGAGCTATTAGTGGTTTTCTTTTTGTCACGTAATTGGTGTAATTGGTGTGTAAATTTTGTTGAAAACTCTTGGGTATCCGAAGAGGCTGATGGGATGGTTTTCATTGTAGATACAAATTCAAACAAGTTGTTTTTCTTCAAACAGGATTTTTTTGTTGTTCACATAGAAGCTCTTTAGCACCAAAGTATAACCCACTCTATAATAATTTTTTTGTTATTTATATTTTTCAAATGTTTCCAACTCCATATTAAAAAAGGAATTATACTTCTAGCTCATACTAAGAAGTAGAAATCACTTATTGATGAAATAATAATTTTTTTATTTTTAATTACTTTATATCTCTACATATAAAGTTGATTTAGAATTATTTTACTTATGTTGAACATTGAAATGTTTTATTTATAGTAAGCATTGCCATGCTTCTTTTCTAATATTTTTTTAAATGCTACATGTGAATGCGTAGCTTCCAAAATGATCCTATTCCTTTATTTGATATAATTTGTCGGGGACTCACTACGAAATTGTAAGGAAAATAGAGAGTATGGAGATTGACTTAGTACATAATTTTTTTCAATGAGTGGCAGGAAATTAGTCTTGTGTTTCTGATTCTTTTTCAATTCTTGGCATAGAAGGTGGTTACTAGTGCTGATATCCAAGTTGACATGGATGCAATTGTGGGTTGTAGTGATCATATTTTTCTTCTGGATGGACTAGTCTCATTTATTTAGGAAATTGGATGATGTAATTTAACTCAAATTTGTGACGTTTCTAGCATGGCATTTTTGGGGAAATGGTTGGATTTTAGAGGTGATATTTAATCTTGAATCTCATTGACATCAATCCTTGTCTCTTTTTATTTATGAATTGAAGAAGACCCATGTTTGTTTACTGGAGGTTGATGATGAACTAGTTTGGGGTGATAATAATACAAGGGATCCTATATAACCATGCTCGGATATCAAGCCATATTTTTCGTCGGAGATTTTGAAGATCTGCGGTGATATGAGAAGCTTTGGAATATCAAGGGACCACCAAAAAGTTTTTTTTTTCTTGTACTTAAAGGATTGTACTAAATGTGTGAAGTCATCCTTTTAGAATATTTGGATTTTCTGGCTGTTAGACGAAACTTAATTTTTTTTTTTTCTCTTTTTCATGATATTAACTATAGGCATGTCTACAAGGAACATACAATCATTTCTGACTCCTTGTCAAAGGGATCCCTCTATTTGGTTGAAAATCATATGATATAGGAATATTTCTCTAGTGGTGAGAGGATCTGCATAAGAAAGACAATTAGCTAGACATGTATACTTATGTTTTGTTAAGATTGTGAGTTATTACTGGTTTTTTTTTGGCATGTAATTGGTGTGTAAATTTTGTCGAAAACTCATGGGTAGCCAAAGAGGTTCATGGACTGGTTGTTATTGTATATACAAATTCAAGAAACATTTTTTTCTTTAAACAATATTTTTTTGTTGTTCACAGAGAAGCCCTTGAGTACCTAAGGATTGTAACTTTTTTTTTTTTTTTTTTTTNATATATATATATATATATATATATATATATATATATATATATATATATATAAAGTTGACATTGAAATATTTACTGAACTTGGACATTGAAATACTCTATTTATAACCGAGACAAATATTTTGTTTTATTAATGTTTTTTAAAAGTTTCCAACTCCATATTAATGATTGAAGGAATTACACTTTTCCCTTATACCAGGAAGTAGAAATCACTTATTGACTTAATAAGAATTTTTTAATTTCAATTACTTATATAAATTTGATATAGAATTACTTTATATCTCTAAATTCACCATTGAATAGATGAATGAAGTCATCCTTTTAGAAAATTTGGATTTCCTAACTCTTGGAAAGAACTTAAAATCTATTCATTCTCTATTTCATAATATCAACTATAGGAATACCTACAAGGAACATAGCATCATTGTTGAGTTTAAGGATTAATCTAAATGATACTATTCGTTCATTATTACTCCATACATTTATGAACTATTCGTTTTACAAAACATAATAAGAGACTAAGAAAGAATGTTATATCTATCATCAATTTTCACTTGACAACAAGGATTAATCTAAATGATAGATTTTCACCCAACAAGGTATGAATCACCAAGTATATAAAATAAGTGTACACCACAGTAGCGCAATCCTTAACTAGAAATTATGACATACAAGGAAGGAAGATCATCAATTTTCACCAACAAGGATTAATCTAAATGATAGATTCTCACCCAACAAGGTATGATTCACCAAGTATATAAAACAAGTGTACACCATAGTAGCGCAATCCTTAACTAGAAATTATGACATACAAGGAAGGAAGATAGGTGATGGTAAGCACTTTATGCCATCATCAAGGAGATCGCAAGGAATTATGTAAAATTAGAATTAACCTATCCCAAGTTATTATTCTCCCTAAGTACACTTGCATTCAGAGATTGGATTCCTTTATGAGAATTCAAAGACCCGATATTATTATGAATTACATATATATATACACGCTATAATTCTTTCATTTAAAAGGAATTATGGGTAGTTCAATATTCTTAAGGAAAGCATACCATTCAATGCTATAATCCATTAACTATCCCCTTTAAAATGGACAATAATAATAACTTAGAATTAAAGGATCCCTTTTATCCATCTAAATCAAGTATCGAAGTAAGGCAAGAAGTTTCCTAAATCAAGGGCGAAACATTTCCTGCAACAGGGAAGGCAATCATTGACAGTGATTTCTTTGGAAATTGAAATTCAGAAACTAATTAAGGGACTGGGAAGTAAGGAACCTGCAATGCAATAACATCCTCAAATCACACATAGAGGTCTCTATATTAAACACAAAAAAAGGACAACCCACTCCTACTCACAAGGCGACAAGGGCACCATACAATAGTAGAAGTGGAAATTAATCAAGCTAATGAAATTTTAAAAGGGGAAACGAATGGACTACTGCCTCAGACCGCACAAGGTAATTCGTTGTTGGAGAAGGACGCCTCCAAAACACTGGATGAAATGAATCGCTCAAGGGATCGTTGAAGGTAGTTCGTTGTTGGGAAGGGTGCATCTATTTTCTTCGCGTGGAGGCCAGTTGAATTAGTTAGGGAACTCTCTAACATCCCTAAGTGAACTCACTAGGGGACCAAGGAGGTGCGACTTTCACACCAATTAAACAGTAGAGAAGTGCGAAGCATCAAGCGCAAGCGGATATTGTAGGTGACACAATGATCAAGTAAATTTGATCCATGGATGAAATAGACTTCATGCTCAATCCAAGCTAGATAAAACCAAAAACTGGCTCTCCAAATTTAATACGAAATTGACCACGTCTTGGTGAGAAACCCACGCAATGTCAATAAAATAAAGATTTGAAGGTAATTAAGTTTCTTAACAACTTGGCTAGTTTAAGGATTATATCTCAATATTGTTGGCTATTTCAAACGAAAAGGTAAATCTTACTTAGCATTCCTAGAGAGAGCATCTCATTCAACACCGATGAACATCTTGAACGAATACTCTAGATTACAGTGTTGGGTTTAAACCGTGAATGCTGCGACAGATTTGGTTAGGGAGGATGAGATCAAGGCAATCAAATAGTAACTGAACCTCGATCTGGGACTTAGTCTTAATGAAAAAGTGTACACAACCCATCCTTCTTTCTTATGAAAATAACAGGCGAACCCAAGGTGACACACTTGGGTGTACAAGTCCCAAGTCCAAAAACTCCTTTAATTGTATTTTCAACTCCTATAACTTAGGAAATCCTATAAGGAACTCTTTCTATCGATTCAGTTCCAGGTTTTAAGTTGATTGTAAACTCCAACTCGCTTTCAGGTGATAAGCCTAGTAACTCTTTTGGAAACACATCAACAAACTCTCATACTATCGAAGGGTTTTCTAATCATTTTGCCTCACCTTTTTCATTTAGTGCTAAGATTGCATATAACTTACATTCTTTGCGCATTCTATTCTTTAGCTATAGGGAAGAAATGAACCTCAAGGAAACTCCCTGGTTCTTCCTACCATCACTCTTCTCTGTCCCACATCATCGATCAAACTTAATTGTTTCATATTATAGTTGTGTATCACTTCATGCAATTCTAACCAATTCATACTGATCACTATGTCATAAGATCATAACATTATGACATACAGGTTGGCCTTTGTTAAAAAATATCCCAAGTTAATGCGACAGTTTGTAACTTTTCCTCCAACCTTCTATCTGGCACCCAAAGCCATTTCTATGTATATAAACTTGTCCTACTTTACTTCCTTTACCTTAATTCTTTTTAGTGCTTCACTAGAAATAAATCTCTCTGTAGCACGTAGATCTATCAAACTACTAAAATTTTGGTCGGCGATTGTACCTGGCCTCTTGAGAATAGTCGAATGGTTCTCGGCCTAGTGATTATTCACCACTGCATGAATCTTGTGGGCCTTTCATAGATCTCCAACTATAGTGTGTCTTATTGATTTGACTGCTCTATCCTTCTCAACCAAACAGTCTCGCTAGTAATGTGGCTTTCCACATGTCCAACACTTGGGCTTTGGTCAAGTACTCCTGGTACCCGAAGTAGAAAATGTTGGTCTACCATCCTAAGATCCTAGTTTGTTCAACTAAATAAGACTAAAATGTTGATGTTTCGAGCGACATTGTTGCTGATGAAGTGGTCCTTTGTATGGAATCCTATATTGAGGAGTCATTCGTCAAGGTGTCGTGAACGTGGGTCCTATAGACATATCTCGATACCCTGATGTCTGTCTAGCTGGTGTCTTATGATTTTTCACTCCTGATGTCGTCTCTCTAGTTGGTCTTGCAGGAGTCATGCCTTGACCCTCGTTATTCAACTCTTCTTTAACTATGAGGGCCTTCTGGAATACATCATACAACGTCTGAGGCATTAGGATTCTCACGTTCACACAAATTTTGAAGTTAAGGCCGAACACAAACTTGTTGACCTTTAGCTTCTCTGTGTTGAGGTGTGGACAATACTTAGAAGCTCCATGAATCGGGCCTCATACTCGGACACCGTATGACCACCCTATTGTAGGGTGTTGAACTCATTGAGTTGTCGCTCAATGAATTCCTCTAAAAAATACCTATCCCAGAACCATTCCTCGAACAATTCCCATGAAATGTCTTCGACAAACATGTTTAGTTGGGGTAGGAGCATCTTCCACCTTAGAAGAATGCTACCCTTCAGCTAGAATAACGACATGAAAAACGTCATGTTGGAGGTGTAGTCACGACGTGCAAAGCACATCTCCATGTTATCCAACCATGCCTCAGCGGTTGAGCCATTTGTGGCACCCATGACCTCAGGAAACTTCACCTTCTTGAGTTCTGTAACATCCCTCTCTCGCAAGCACATGTTATTGACTTATTCATTGAGGACACTTGCATGCAAGTGATCCGGTTTTTGTGTATGGTTGTCTGTCTACTTATGGATTCTTATGATGATGTTGATGGATTATGATGTTATGTTATTTGATATCTAGTTTTAACATATTCTATAGACAAGTTTCCCCTAAGTGTGCAGGACACTTGAAAGATTGAAGATGTCCATGGCATCAATGGACCTCCTTGGACTCTGAATTGAATAAGGGAGTGGATTGTATTCGTTTGAGTATTTAATTTATGCATATGTGACATATGAGCGATTCTATTATGATGTTGTTGTTAGATAATCCAAAATACATTTATCATAGTTTATAAAGTTAGAATAAAAAGATTATTAATTTAGAATATTAAATTAATAATCTAGAATAATTGTTAAATAAATGTAGAACTTTAGAGATACATTATTGTTGTAAAAGATATGACTCTAGAAAAGTGTCGTATCTTAGGCTCWAATTTAGGAGATTTGTTTTAAGATGGTTAAGATAGMATTTATTGTAAATGGACACTTGTTGTGATCCATATCTTGAGTTTGTTAGGACTTTTAGCCTATATATTGCTCATTGCAAGAGTWTWSA
>ML777656.1:485584-499933 GCA_009831015.1 Picea engelmannii | reverse complement strand
TSWAWACTCTTGCAATGAGCAATATATAGGCTAAAAGTCCTAACAAACTCAAGATATGGATCACAACAAGTGTCCATTTACAATAAATKCTATCTTAACCATCTTAAAACAAATCTCCTAAATTAGAGYCTAAGATACGACACTTTTCTAGAGTCATATCTTTTACAACAATAATGTATCTCTAAAGTTCTACATTTATTTAACRWWTATTCTAGATTATTAATTTAATATTCTAAATTAATAATCTTTTTATTCTAACTTTATAAACTATGATAAATGTATTTTGGATTATCTAACATTCCCCCCTATGATCCAAAAATACATTTATCATAGTTTATAAAGTTAGAATAAAAAGATTATTAATTTAGAATATTAAATTAATAATCTAGAATATTTGTTAAATAAATGTAGAACTTTAGAGATACATTATTGTTGTAAAAGATATGACTCTAGAAAAGTGTCGTATCTTAGGCTCTAATTTAGGATATTTGTTTTAAGATGGTTAAGATAGCATTTATTGTAAATGGACACTTTTTGTGATCCATATCTTGAGTTTGTTAGGACTTTTAGCCTATATATTGCTCATTGCAAGAGTATTGAGTGTTGTGATGTAAACTCTTGCAATGTCTCCTATGTAATTTCTTTTCCTATTAATAAAATTGTGTGTCTGAGGACACTTCGGCCATTAGTTGTTTATGGATCATTGAAAATGTTTCTTTGATGGATGTAGGTTGACGATTGCTTGCTAATCTGACTCACATAAGGAGTAAAAGGGCCATGCACATAGACCAACTATTGAGGGATAGGTATGGCAACAACCTTGTCACAACTTACCAATGCTCTCGCCATGGCTCGAATTGTAGGTTAACTACTACTTAGTTCGATACATCCACGATGCCATGAGGGCGGACTGAGACAGTCGCTCACGAATATTCTAAGGGATGTGCAATAAGGCAAGGTCCTTATTCCATAGAGGCCCTTAGTCTGTCACAAGGTTGCCTAAATGGAGTATTGACTCCAAGGGTTGGAAAACTACCAAAACTAGTCACGAGCGAGTGACACCCTTGGAGCACGTAGTGTGTTTTGAAGAGCACGTCGCGTAATTAAAATTTGAATCAAAGGTGAGTGGCACCCTTGGATCACTGAGTGTGTCTTGAAAGACACGTCGAAGAATTTTAAAAAATGACTCAAAGAATCTAGGTGGCCTAGAAAAATTGAGCAATAGTTAAACCTGGTAAAATCTTGAGCACCTGTCGCATCAATTAATTCATTGATTAATCAACTAAAGAATGAATTTGTTAAGCAAAATCCCTAAGGGTCTAAGCTTGTGCAAATAAAAATGTAACTAAACCTAAGTCTAAGATTAGTGAGAAGACTAAAAATTTAAATTTATAAATTAAATAATGAGGGGTGGAGTAACTCCATTTAATATATCAATAAGAAAAAATAAACTAAATCTAAAGAGTGATTTAATACACCTTGTGCAAATAAATACCAAATTAGAATTTAAACAAGAAAGGAATAAAATGTACTAGAAGAGGTAATCATAGAAAGGTATCTAAGTCTAGTCTAACTAGAAAACTTTCTTATTTCAAGTCAACTCCATTTTAGAAAGGCTTTAGTCATAAGTGGGAAATAAAGGGAATAAAGGGACCACTAGGAGTGATTTTATGAACGCTTTTAGGATGGGTGAGGGAAATTGACCTTTAATTTAATTAAATTGTGGATTTATTGGTGCAACTAAAGGAACGAGTGACAAGTGTATTGGGGAAATAATTCCTAATTAAATTATTAAAAAATGAATTAAATGTGCAAATGGCAAGTTGTCACTAACAAAAATTATATAAAACAAATGGATGAGAGGAGGAGGGGATGACTGGTAATGAGTACGGTTATGCTGCCGAAATTCAGATTGGTTTTACTTGTGAAAGTTGGGATACCCAGCGCAAGAGAGAGAATAGTAGCTCTACCTTCTGAGGTGAGTTGGGAGCTAGATTATTCTAGTCGTGTTTGTGCATGGCCCCTTTGTGGCTTGGGGGATAAGAGGGAAGAAAAATACTCCTAGCGTTGGATCAGAAGGAGTGCTACTGTAGAAGGACATCTTCGGTTTCAGAATTTTTGACGCTGGTTATGGTATTTTTGAGCTTGTAATTGTATTAGTTCAGTTATATTTTTGATTCAGTATTTATATTTAGAACTCTAGATTTCTGGAAAAACATTACGGGAAATGAATTTTTGATGATTTTTCTCCAACAGTGGGACGTTGCCATGATGCGCCTATTTCATGATCTAAATAAATTCCATCAAATTTTTGTAACACTTCCTTAAATAAAAAATTGTATAGCTTTGCTTTATGTATCAAACTGTTGAGTTAAACTTCTTCATGCTAAGTGAGTGTCCTCAAAATTCCTCTGCGTTTTTCTTTTTCTCAAAAGTATCTCTATGTTGATGTGTAACTCGCCTAACAATGGTAGTAGCCAAGCGATTATTTTTGGTACAATCTTTGAGATTTTTCCTCAGCGAATTTACAACCATGGGTTCAATAGATATTTTTCCTTCCTCTTTGAATTTATAAATTACCCTGCGTTGAACTTATCCATTCTCCCTACCCTTGCGTGGTCCCTTGATAATTTGCTCGGCATTTTTACCGAGTTTACCTCTCCGCTCTTTCAAAATTATTTCTCTGCGTTTTTCTGTTTGCTCTTTTCGCCCAGCATTGTTGACCTCTGCGATTTTCCCTTGCTCCCTCAGCGTTTTTAATTTGGAGAAGCTCTGCGATTCTACCCTTGTTCCCTCAGCGTTTTAACAAGGATTACCCCTGCGTTTTCATGGCTTTTCCTATGCATTTTTTCTTCCATCTTTAACCTCATCTTTAACCTCGACGTGTTTAAAAAATCGCCAAGTGATTTCTCTCCTTAAACCTATGAATTTTGCATTGTTATCACTGCGTTTTTGGCTGACAATTTTCGCACAGTAAGGTGTTCTTCCCTCTCCTTTTCCCTTGTTTCATATCTGCATATTGCCAAGATCATTCACCACGCAAATGTGACCCTCCCTGGACCATCCCTGGCGTCCCTCCCTTGATAGACTATATCTGCGCAACCTTAGGGTTTCCTCTGCTTTTACTGGAATGCGGATTGCGATTTTGATCAAAGAACAAACTTTGTGAATCCTTGATACCCTCTATGATTTAGTAAAACATAACCTCGGCGTAATCACATCCGCTTCGCTGGAATATCAAACTCAAGCACCAGCCATAATAGTGGCTGGTAACACAGCTGGATTCAGTGTGATTCTTTTGTTGTTTGGATTTGAGACGTTATTTTTTTCATTGGAATCATAATGGGGATACTTTTGCAAGAGGTTGGAAGCCTGTGTGTCTTTCTCTCTTGAAAAGTAGAAGGTTAGAACTTTTGAGCAGAGATTAATTTGTTTGTGTAATGATTTTTGTGAAACATGTAAAAGGTTATTCTGTGACACTGTAAGAATTGAAACGAAGAAATTTATGCTTCAAGAATGAAAAGCAGAAAGGAAATCAAAATTGATAAGATACATCAAATAGATGTAAAAGATAAAATGGGAAATTGAAAAACGGTAATATGGGGATAATGTGCGATCAAGAAAATAGTTGACTCCTGAATTATTTACCTTGAAAATTTACCCTCAAATTGCATAAAATTATGTCAAACTACAGTTATAACTTACTCTGAGATGTAGAAGCAACTTATTTTAGTTTAACTAGTTGTTTTTGCAGATAGAAGTTATTTTTCAAGTCCAGGAAAAACCTTGTGTCTTACTTGTTTTCTCTATGTTTTTTCTGTGATTTTACTGGTGCATTCGCTGCATTCTCGCCTCGAATTTATTTATTGCTCAGATATATTCTATATAGAAACCTTTATTTGAATCCTATATAGAAACCTATGTTCTATTGCATGCAAATACCATTTTTGTTTTGCTAGTCTTTGAACTTCAGTTAATAAGTTCTCCACACTATAAATAATAGCCATCAAGATTCATATTTCTAATTATGTATTTAGTTAATAAGTTCTCCACACGATAAATAATAGCCATCAAAATTCATATTTCTAATTATATATCCTTTCTTATTTATGTGTTAGTAAGAAGGGTGGGTGGATTTTATTGATATTGTTTGATCTAGCCACTAAAGTTCTTATTTATATTATGTATTATTCTTATTTATGTTTAATAAGAAGGGAGGGTGGTTGTTATTAATCATGGTCGATGTTGATTAGTTAAGAGATGTCATGAAAAAGAAGATTTATTATGTTTGATTGATTAAGAGTTTTCTCGAAGGATTGATGGATTTATTGTGAATGATTAAGCATTCATAATCCTTGCGTAGTTTAAAGATAAGTTATTACTCTTGCACCATTTATTATGTGGACATATGGTTGTTTAAGTTTGTTTACTCTTGCGCCCGTTAGTTGTTGATGTGTAAATGATTAAGTGAATGAATTAATTGGGCACATCGTGGGATGATGATTTTTGTTTGACCCAATAATTAGATACGCACACCTTGGAGAAAAGTAGATGTCTTCTTTTGCACCTTGAAAATAAAATAAAGTTGACTACATTTCTCTGTAACTTATGTTGTTGTATGATTGATTTAGTGATTAATTTCTCTTGCGCCTTGGAATTTATATGATGTGTGATTGGTTAATAGAACACTATTGTGCCTTTGATTATCGTTGATGTTTTTGATTTATCTAGTTGGATTTTGGACTTGATTGTGTTAGTGGGATATAGACACCTACTTGTTCCTCAGAACAGTCGTGAGTCTTGAGATCTTAAATAGTCAAAATCAATTGGATACTAGGCTTGAGCGTTTCTTATGTGTCCTGGAAGTCATAACCTTGCAGGGTAGTTTGGGCAGGTAGTCATTTTAATATTCATTATCTCATTGATCATTGTTTATAAATTGTTTCAAGATGATTGTGATGTGCTAAGCAACGACACTATTTATGTTTATGTGTCACTATCCTTTTGTTGATGCATTGAATGCATCATTGTTGATTTCATTGATGAGTAGTTGGTAATGCTTTTACTTATGATGTTGTTGATTTTGCATTGCTATGATTTATATTGTTGACGTTAATTTCCTAATGTAATTTTTTTTTTTTTACCTTTTATTCTTCGTTTTCCTAGTTGTAACGGAGGGGTTGTTACATCATTTTTATTTTGGGTAAGAGCATATTCCACATTAGAAGAACACTTCCCTTCATATTAAATACCTCCATGCAGACCTTCATGTTGGAGGTGTAGTCACAAAGTGCAAAGGACATCGCCATTCTCTCCAACCATGCCTCGGCGGCTGAGCCATTCATGGCACCCATGAACTCGAAAAAAATCACCTTCTCGAGTACGATGTGAATTCTACCACTACCATATGGAGTGCGTTGTGAACCCTCATTGGGTGTAGGTTCCTTGGCCTCATCTCTATCTAGTCGGTTAATCAAGGCCTCTGACATCCTCTAAAAGGATCTCATCAAACCAACCACATCCCCCACAACAATTTGCTCGTGCCCAATGACTTGTTCTTCTCCTTGGGGGTTAGACCCCTCTAGCATAAATGCTACGTGAGGCGTCGCACCTCTTCCCCTAGCACCACGTCATCTATCTCCACAACATCCTCTAACCATGACTACCTGCATGGGAAATTTTCAAATTTTAATTAGTGGTAGGTTATTAATAAAATGTTTAATATGGTGGAAGGCATAATGATCCCAAGTCGCAGGGTTGAACCCGCTCTGATACCACATGTAATGGCCCCTCTGTTACAGTAATGAATAGTGATGTACAACATGTATATATATAGATATAGATATATATATGCATTAGGAAATAAATGTCATCACATAATTCATAGCAACGCATAATCACACGACATGATAATTAAAAGCGACACATGATCAACACATAAACAAGGAGGTGTCTAATTCCATTAATCAATCAAAAATCATAACTCCACTCTAGATTTATCAGTCATAAATCAACATTATTTAACGACGTAAGAGAATCTAATTGCTCAATCAATCTTATATCAACATCATTTTAATGGAGCAAGAGAATCTAGTTACTTAATCAATCAAACATCGACTTTAATTTGATGGCGCAAGAGTAAGAAAATTAGATAACCAATCATACATCGCATTAACTTCATGGCGTAAGAGTAATCATCAATTTTTATTTCATGGCACAAAAGTAATCTAATCTTATAACCAATCATACATCACATTAATTTTATAACGCAAGAGAATAAATATTAAATTTACTAAATCTTCAATCAATAATTAAGTCAAATGAGTAAGAGGAAATACAATAAATCTTCAATCAATAATTAAGTATAATGAGTAAGAGGAAATACAGTAAATATTCAACAATGAGTAAGAGGAATACATATAGACTCGCGAGGCCAAAGGGCATAGGTACCTTCATAGTATCCGGTAAAGATTTTTATTAATCTATCGACATTATTACTCAAGACCTTTACGAACTATTCGTTCTACTAAACATAATCAAAGACTAAGAAAGAATGCTATATCTATCATCAATTTTCACTTAACAACAAGGATTAATCTAAATGATAGATTCTCACAGAGCAAGGTATGATTCACCAAGTACATAAAACAAGTCTACACCAGAGTAGCGCAATCCTTAACTAGATATTATGACATACAAGGAAGGAGGATGGGTGAGGGTAAGCACTTTATGCCATCATCAAGGGCATCCCAGGGACTTATGTAAAATTAGCATTAACCTATCCCAAGTTATTATTCTCCCCAAGTACACTTGCATTCAGAGCTTGGATTCCTTTAAAAGACCCAATCTTATTATGCATTGCACCTCTCTCTCTCTATATATATGCTATAATCCTTTCATTTAAAAGGAATCAATGGTAGGTCAATCTTCTTAAGGAAACCATACCATTCAATGCTATAATCCATGACCTCTCCCCTTTAAAATGGACAATAATAATAACTTAGCATTAAAGGCTGCCTTGTATCCACTTAAATCAAGTATCGACGTAAAGCGAGAAATTTCTTAAATCAAGGGCGAAACGTAAGGAAATCGTTGACAGTGATTTCTTAGGAAACTGAAATTCAGGAACTAACTAAGGGATTGGGAAGTAAGGAACCTGGAGTGGGAAATAAGGAACCTGCAATGCAATTACATCCTCAAATGGCACGTAGAGGTCCCTATCTTAAACACAGAAAACGACGGACAAGCGGCTCCTACTCACAAGGTGACGGGCGCCATACAATAAAGCTAATAAAGCGATGAATGGACGACTGCCTCGGACCCCGCAAGGTAATTCGCTACTGGAGAAGGACACCTCCAAAATGTTGGAGGAAATGAATCGTTGGAAGGGTCGCCGAAGGTTGTTCGTTGTTGGGAAGGGTGCATCCAGTTTCTTCGCGTGGCAGCCAGTTGAATTAGTTATGGGACTCTCTAACAGCCCTTCAAGTGAAATCGCTGGAGGACCTAGAAGGTGCGACTTTCACACCGATTAAACAGTAGACAAGTGCGAAGCATCAAGAGCACCACTGGGATAGTACAGGTGATGCAACGATCAGGTCAATTTTATCCATGAATGAAATAGACTTCATGCGCAATGCAAGCTGGATAAAACCAAAAACTAGCTCTGCGAATTTAATAGGAAATTAGCTACGTCTTGGTGGTGGGAAACCCATGCAAAGTCAATAAAATCAATATCTGAAGGTAATTACGTTTCTTAACAGCTTGGTTGGGTTAAGGATTATATCCCGAGATTGTTGGTGATTTCAAAAGAAAAGGTAAAGGTTACTTAGCATTACTAGAGAGAGCATCTCGTTCAACACCGATGACCAACCTGTTGAACGAAGACTCTAGATTACAGCGTTGGGTTTAAACAGAGAATGTTGCGACAGATTTGGTCGTGGCAGAACAGATCAAAGAAATCGACTAGAAATTAAACTTCGATCTGGGTCTCAGTCTTAATGATTGTGTCTACTTCGAACTGAAATTATGGAATCGAAGAAAAAGGGTGATTTTAACCACTGGCGAAGGTTCTGAAACTTTCAAAATCCGGTTCGTAAGTGAAAATGAGAAGTCGTTCAGATCTAAGGTGTAGAAAAGATAAACCTGTAACGAAAGTTCAGAATTGGAGGAAACTAAGTTCGAAGGATTCTTGTTTCTCTCCATTAACGATTCCAAAAGGTTCACGGATCAAGTCGAAGGCCAGCCTACAACCAATTTGCATCATAAATATAAATATCATATCGCAGGATATACATCAATTTCAAGGGGAGGTTAACTGAAGGAAAGTGAATAAGAGATTCTACAATGTTGAAATAAAATAAACTTACAACAATGCCAGAAAATTCATCTCATCTATGATCCAACAGTAAAAACTCTCGGTAGCGATCGAATATATACTTACACCTTCTGAAGGTAACGAAATACAGTGTTCATTCCACGAATTTCATAATCAAATTATTTTTATCCAGAAATTTTCGGAAACAAATTCTTAAAGCATACAGGTTATATTTTAAGTACGGTGTCAGATTTCTTTTTAATGACGAAAACACCATTTTACTCAAGTGCTGAATTAAAAGGAAACAACTCTAGAGATTAACAATATCATTTCATAAGCTTCAAAGAAAACTTATACATTAAAAGTCAGATGTACAATCACAAATAACTCTATATTACAAATAAATCTTAATACAATTACAATTTCACTTAGATAAGAATATTGTAATCCAACGAAGACTGTCCTGAACAACTGACGTTCCTCCTTTCTCTGGCTTGCTAATCATTGAGACTTCACCGGTACCTCCCAACCAATGCTAGGGGTACTCTTCTTCCCCCTTATCCCCTCGAGCATGGACAAAAAACTAGAAAAATACTCTAGCTCTGAGCTTGCCTCACAAGGTAGAGCCACCACTCTCTCTCAAGTTGGGTATCCCAACTCTCACAAATAAAACCAATAAAAAATTATGCACCATAACTTTACCCATAACCATTGTGATCTCTTTCTTCTCTTTACCATTTTCTTTATAAGAGTTTCCTTAATGACAACTCCCCACTTGCACAGTTAATTCACTTTTTAATTAGATAAATTAGAATTATTTCCCCCCAACACTTGTCATCATTTCCCCAAGTTGCATAAGTTATTCCACATTTTATTTTAATTAAAGTCAATTTCTTTCACTTTTCCCAAATGCACTCCTTAAATCACTCCTATCCGTCTCTTTATTACCCAAATTCCCAATTAATGATTGACGCCTTACTAAATCTGAGTTGAGTTAAAATATGATTCTTCTCCTAGTTAAACTAGTGGTAGCTAGACTCTAGATCCTTTCTATGCCTACACATTATTTCATTCTTTATTCCAATTTGGTATTTTCTTGCTCACATGTGTGCTCTATTAATTTTCTAGACTTATATCATTTAGATAATTTCTTAAATTGATTTACCTCATTCCTATTTTGATTTAGTTATTATTTTCATTTTAGCCTCTTTACAAAAATTATACTTAGGCTTAATTAAATTTTATTTGAAAAGTCTTAGAATTTCATTTGGGATGTAAAATTAATCATTTCAATCCTTAATTAATTAATTAAATCTAACAATGTTTAAATATTTTACATCATTTAATTATTTGCTCAAGGTTTTCTAGGCCACCTAGATTCATTGACTTAAGTGTTACTTTCGCAACGTGCCCTTCAAGATGCACTCTGTGCTCCGAGCGTGCCACTCGGATTTGACTGGTTTTGGTAGTTGTTGAACCCTTGGAGTCACCACTCCATTCAGGAGAAATTGTGAGAGACTTAGGGCTTCTAAGGAATAAGGACCTCTCCTTATTGTGTGCCCCTTAGAAATCTTCATTAGAGACTATCTCAATATGCCCTCACGATATCGTGGACATCTCTAACTAGGTAATCATTAACCTACAATTCGATCCACGACAAAAGTGCTAGTAGGCTGTGATAGGGACACTGCCACACCTCTCCCTTAATATATGGTCTATGTGCATGGTCTGTTTACTCCTTATGTGAGTCAGATTAGCAAGTATTCATCAGTCTGCATCCATCAATGAAACATTGTCAATGGTCGTATACAAAATCATACTATAATCAATCATATGCCACATATGCATAAATGAAATACTCAAACAAATAAAATCCACTCTATGACTCAATACGGAGTCCAAGGAGGTCTATTGATTCCCTTGACATCCACAATTTGTCAATGTCCTACACACTCAAGGAAAACTCGTCAATAACATCTGTCAATACACATATATCAAATAACATTAAATTTTAATCCATCAACATCATCATAATAATCCATAAGAAAAATATATAACCATGTACTATAACTGGACCGCTTACCCGCAAGTGTCCTCAAATAATAAGTCGATAACATGTTCTCGCAAGAGCGAGATGTTACCAAAAGGTTGTGAGTAGGGTTGTGGCTTGAAGGAAGGAGAATGATAAAGATATTATGAGTATCAAATTAGAGTTGGAGAAACTTTATGATGTGGAAAAGGTTGGTCAAAGGGATTTATTGGAAGTGGAAAAATGACAATTTTTGAAATGACATGGAATAGAATTATGGTGGAATAGGAATAGAAGTGGATACAAAAAAGCCGCACTCTTTGGCTTTAGGTTGGGAACCATAATAATTGTGTTTTTCATAAATATGAGAACTATTAGAATCATTTTAATACCATATGAGAACCTAATGACATGAATGGGAATAAGGTTCAGGGTTTTTCTAGGTTGGTCACTTTAGGGTTAGATCATTTTCAAAACCTTTTCAAGGAAACAAACTATATCGAAATGCAGGAAGTTATAAACTTGATTTCCTTTTTTTGAAGACATGTCAAAGCTGAGGAAAGTTGGGATAAATATCATAAGATATCTAAGGATGAGATCTAGCCCATGGTCCTAGGTGGACATGGTTCACCTCCCTCTTAAATACTAACATATATAAACAAAAGAACATTATAATTTATTTATCATAAATAAATTGTAGATTTGCAAAACATCAAATTTATAAATCCTACTGATGACGCATGCCCCTTCCTAAACCCGCAGGTCAGAAGGTCCACATCAACAGGATCTTTCTTCTTCACTAGCCTGAATAGCTCTTAGTAATGTCTCTTCTATTTCCCTTTCGGGAAATCTGCACCCAAAGCTAACTTCAAGAAATTCCTCCTTTATACCTCGAGAGGTCAGACTTTGCACCTTCGCGAATCTGTTGTTCAAGTGCAGTGTCTCTAATCTTCGAACCCCGAAAACAGTCAACGCTGACCCTTCCTCCTTCCTTTTTGAGATTTACCTTATCGTGATTTCGGTAGTCGCGGTGTCAAGAAGCTTGCTCCTGCGATT
This sequence comes from Picea engelmannii, assembly GCA_009831015.1. Classification (NCBI taxonomy): domain Eukaryota; kingdom Viridiplantae; phylum Streptophyta; class Pinopsida; order Pinales; family Pinaceae; genus Picea; species Picea engelmannii. The sequence goes on along the minus strand of ML777656.1, from coordinate 488,534 downwards.
CCCAAAACCCAATCTTCCGAAATTCCAACGCACTCACAAGGTTTGACCTTTCAACGGTCCTTCACTCCATCGAAACTTTGGACTTTGCAATATCGCGAATCCTAATGCAATGAATTCAGAACTTCACCCCATGAAACTCCGAAATGGTCAATGGAGTTGACTCTATGTCAATAGTGCACCACCTGTCCACCTCATTGACTCCTCTGGCCCCACACCGTTCTCTTAGATTTCAGTATTTTGCGTTTCGTGATATCGCGATTCCTGTTGCAAATTTTACGAAAAATCGACTAAAGAAATCTCGATATAGTACCCACGTGTAAATCCAACGACCCTTGCGGCTTGGATCTATGGTCCTACTCCTCTTGCTTAGAGCCTTTACGAAAACTCGCGGTAACTTCGTTGCTCTTTCGTGAGATTTGACGGCTCATGGGACTTCGCAGATTCTCAACAGAGAATTCTGACCGTCCATCTCTTCCTCTGATAACTTGTCCTCCTGTGGTCCTACGTCACTATGCCTTCTTACAACTTTCAAGGCACTTTGCTTCTACCTTTATTTGATTCCTTCGAAGGTCCAATTCCTTCTAAGCTTTCCCCAACTTTGAATCTTTCAGGAAACCCTTGCTCGCACTCATTGCGGAAACCTTCAAACACTTCCAAGTGTTGAAATCCTTCGACTTTGCACACACTTGCAGCAGCAGTCTCTCAATACTTCACTTAGGTTCGCAACCCTGAGATTTTACTCGGCCTGTGCACTCCTTGCACAACTCCTGTGCCTGACTACACCTCTAGGGAGAATGCGAACAAAAGCTACCTCTTCTGAGCTTTCAGAGACAAACCTATGAACACCTTTTTGACGCACTCCTTGCGGACAATTCAACTGCACTCCTTACAGGAACTCTTGCTCAACTAGAGAAACAATTGAAACTCATTCATTTTCCCTTTCCTCTCAGATTTCAAACACTCAACAAGAAATCATTCACACATAGCATAAAAGAAATTTCATGACAGAAAGAGTAAAACATTCATGAGCATAACATCAAGGATGCATACACAGAGAATATATGGACACCATGAGTCTGAACCACAACTTTCTTGTATTAATTCAGAACTTATGTACATGGAGTCTGCTACACAGCTCTCTCTACTTCTCCTCTATGCTCTCCAGAAGTATCTTATCCTCTTCTAATGTTACAATACACAAATGAGGGTGTCTATATCCCATTTCCCTCTTGCATTCTAAAACTAACATTCAATTCTACCTACTTGCATTAACTACCATAAATGCCTTCTACCTACTAATGATGAGAGAAAATCACTCAAGGTCTGTTTACATTTTACAAGTGCGCCTCCACTTGATGTTTCATTAATGGTTCAAGATATTTCAAAATTAGTGCTAGGCGCTTTTCCAGCTGTCTATTGTCTCCACGCTAGCTCGCTTGAGATGCTTCTGCATCATACTCCCTCGCTTGAAACTTTTCATGGGCTCCTGTCCATGAGCTCGTGCGTGATCTATCCATGCTTCTGGATCTTCACTTCATTCTCCCAGCTGGCATCTTCAATTGGATGGCCTTTTCATTTTATCAAATACTCAAAATATTGCTTTTGTCTGGTCTTCTTGCTTAATCTTTTGTCTAGTATGCACTCCATCTGCGGCTTATCTGCAACTGGCATCTGCTTTGTCCACCGGATTACTGGCTTCTCATTTCCTGTCCCTGCTTCTGCAGCTTTATATGGGTATAAATCTGAGATATTGAATATCGGAGAAATTCCGATCCCATCGGGTAATTCAATCTTGTAAGCATTTGCCCCAAATTTCTTTAAGACCTTACATGGTCCAATTTTCTTATTCCTGGCAAGGGTAAAGGAGAAATTCGTGGGTTGAATACAGGTAGATGTATTTGGGAAAAATAAACGTAGGTTGCTTCCATAATTGTTTCTAAGAAGTTTTCAAATTTTTAGTGTAAGCATCCCTGAATTTGTCATAAACTTACAACCTTGCAATTGCCTACTCTTGACGCAGATTTGCTTAAAAGCATACAGAAATCTTGAACGAAAACATTAGGTATATTACTCCTTTACCAAGACTAGTTCTCAGTGGTCAAATAGTGAAATGCAAGTTACAAAAAGATGATAAAATGAAAAAGCCAAGCCCTTTTACCAGGACGAATAGGCAGTAAACCTAAAAACGACTTGCTCATAATTGACACCAACTGCCCACAGAATTTATAATGCCCCAACACTGTAAAAACGCCCCCATTACTGTAAGGAAAACGCCCATAAACAAATACGGCGACCATAAACCCCCAAACGAATTTACCAGGAATTATAAACTGAGCCACATTTAAAGGAAACGAAATAACCATAACCCAATACTATTATCAACCCTAAAAACTGTACCCAATTAAAAAAACGAATTCACCATCACCCAAAACCATTTGCCAGGACCCTAACCTGTACCAAAATATGAAGGAGAAAAAAAGAGGTAGGGGCGAAATAACCATTAAAGCTTCCAGTTTACCACTAACCATTAAACTACAGATTTTCACATTAGCCATTAAATCTACAGCTCATAAACACGTGCAGCAAGACAGAAACGCCTAGAGATTTACATACCTGTTCCCTTAACGCTTGCCGCAATGTTTCTTATGCTCCCGCCGCTCCTACTCCTACTTGCCGACCGCAAGAACCCACCGGTACCTCCCAGCCAAACGCTAGGGGTACTCTTCTTCCCCCTCAGCCCCCTGAGCCGCAAAGGGGCCTCACACAATCAGAGAGTAACTAGCTCCTCAGCTCGCCTCCAAGGTTGAGCTACCACTCAAATCTGCTGAGGCTTCCCAACTCCTACTAGCAATCAGTCAGTCTCTATTCTCCAGCATAACAATCCCAATCTCAGCCAAAAGGTTTTTTTTTTTTTTTCCTTTCCCCCTCCTCCTTTCCTTTATTCAGACTC
>ML777656.1:472306-485534 GCA_009831015.1 Picea engelmannii | reverse complement strand
CTTTATTTGTTTACAATTGTTTATAATATAAATATACCTATATATATTTTCATTTTTTATTTATAAGAATGCATTTATCTTGTAGTTTATCATTATCCATCATTTAATTTACCATTAATATATATGTATATATAGGATAATGAGAGATTAAGGCGATGGCAAATCAGTATAGGGGAAAAATAAATGTATCACATAAAATGAATAAAGAGGAATTACGGGGAGTGATGGCGATATAGTTGTGTGAACTAGACAAGTAAAAGGGAGATGGATACTGGAAGATCTAGGCGATGGAGGATAGTTTTATTAGGTAGACAAGGATAAGGAGAGGGTGATGGTCTGAGTTTTTGTTTTCCTCTTTTTTTTGAATTACAGTTGTTAAGGCCACACTAAAATCCCCCCCCGGTTTCTAGAAGGTCTTGGGCTTAGGGTTTAGATTCTGAGCTAGGCGATGATTGGTTAAGGGTAATGCTTAAGGTTTTATTCAGGTGCTGATGACTTAGGGATAATTAGGCTGACTCCTTCAAGCACCTTTATCGCGACGTGCCCTTCAGGTCGCACCTCATGCGCCAAGGGTGCCACTCGCCTCTGGAATTTCTTTTGGCGACGTGCCCTTCAGGATGCACCACGTGCTCCAAGGGTGCCACTCGCCAACTGAGTTTATTTTATGCGGCGTTCCCTTCAGGATGCACCACGTGCTCCAATGGTGCCACTCACCAACTGACTGATTGGTAGACCTCTATAACCCCTGGAGTCAATACTCCGCGAGGTGAACTAGTAGGAGACTAAGGGCTCTAAGGAATAAGGCCCCCGCCTTATTGCACGCCCCTTAGAATCATCGTGAGAGACTATCGTAGTCATCCCTCATGACATCGTGGGTCCTCTCAAACTAGGTAATCATTAACCTACAGTTCGAGACACGGCGGGAGTGCTAGCAGGCGGTGGCAGGGCTGTTGTCCACCCCTCTCCCTCAACCTCTCTGCAATCGTCTGTGGCCCCTTTACTCCATATGTGAGTCAAGTCGGCAAGCTATCGTCACCCTACACCACCAATAATCATGTCAGAAATGTCAACATCAAATCATCAAATCAAATGAAACATCATAATAAACATATCAACCCAAAAGCACACTCCCTGACTCAGTCCGGAGTCCAAGGGGGATCTACTGATGCCTCTGCATCCTCAAGGTCAAAATCCCTGCACACTCAATCAAACTGAGTCAATAGCACCCGTCTACATTAAATAGTAACTCATCATGTCATCTGTCAATCACCTCATAATCAAATATAATAGGTCTAACATCAAAAAGGGTCCAGATCACTTGCGAGCAAGTGTCCTCAAATAATAAGTGTTCTCAGTGCGCCAGAGCGGGATTTTACAGGAATTAAATTTGGAGAATGATAGGGATGAGTGACACATGGACGGCGAAGAACGTTTAGAGGGTTGTCATTAAAAATTAATTAATTAATGATTTAGGAATTTAGGTCAATTTCAACTTCTATAAAAGGGGGGATAAAAGGAAGGGTTAGGGGAGGAAAAAGAAAGTCACGCTGTCGAATTGTGGCTTGACGGATTGCTTGTGAGGAGTTGGGTTTGTCTCAGCTATGTTGGAGTGGTAGCTCAGCCGTGGAGGCGAGCTGAGACGCTAGTCTATCTCTGGTTCTTGTGTGGCCCCTTTGCGGCTCGGGGGGCTAAAGGGGAAGCAGAGTACCCCTAGCATTGGCTGGGAGGTACAGGTGAGCTTTCTGTGGTCGGCGGGGAGAGCGGATGCGGCACGGAGTGCGGAACGTCGTCTGAGGCAAGTGAAAGGCAACGGTATGATTTTAGTTGATGAAGTAGAATGCATCTTTATATTCGGCAATTTAAATGTTATTTAGGTTATATGGTTCCCTTTCATTCATAGTTCTGACTGTATGAAATCCTTCTGCTGAAACTCTGGACCGTGCAAATTTAAATAATGGTGCAGATTTTGTAATGTTAATATTGTTTTTATATTACTTATCCAACGTCTGGGTCAGTGTAAATGATGGTTGTTATGAGTTTAGGACTGTGTTTTGCGTTACAGTAAAATTTTGTCAGCATTTTGTTCTGCAAATGTCATGGTGTGATTGATGGTGGGCTTTCCCATTTTATCTTGTTGGGGCAATGCGCGTTAACTTATGGAATTATTTATAGGGGGCGTTTGCAACTGTTATACAGTGCGTTGTATCATTTTGTATGCTTTTGTATCCATGCCCTTATGTATGCATCCTTGTTGTACAGTGCATTTGTATACAGTGTGATGGGGCGTTTTATACAATGCATTTTGGTATACATTGCGATTGTAGACAGTGCGTAGGGGTATCATAATTGTATGCGCATCTCTTATTGTATCCGTGCATTTGCATGTGCCTTGTATCCATGCATTTTATCCCTGGGCGCTTGCTCTGCATGTAAATTCCTTAAAGACCCATGTTTTTCCTTCAGAACATGCATTTTGCTATGCGTTGGGGTTAAGCTTTTCGCGAATTTAAATTTTCAGATCTGTTAAGGAAAAATGAATTTCCGATCCACAGGCTTAAAGAGTTGCTTACCCTTGTAAAGTATTCTAAATTATTCAATAAACATTGGAATCTTCCGGCGTATCCCGTTTTTTGTTCACTATCTGTTCTCTGCGTTTTTTTTCTCGTCGGTTAATTTCCCTGCCATGTAAGCCTTGCCCGCGCGTGTTTAAACCCATTCCTCTGTGAATTTGTATGTCGCCTGTCTCATGCCAGATTCCTTTTAATCCCAGAATTCGTGCAGCCTGGTTTCCAGTGGTTCGTTGTCGAGTTATTGTTCAATTCGCAGTTAATGCGCAGTTGAATTCGCAGTTGATATTGTTCAAATAGATATTGTTCAAATCGCAAGTAATTCGCAGTTTAATTCACCATTACTATTGATTAATAGTGATATTGTCCAATTCGTTGTTTACTCGCCGTTTAATTCGTGTTTTGATATCATTCAATCGCATGCTGATATTGGTTAATTCGCAAGGTAATATGGTGCTACGATAAGTTTGTTGTCACTGCACTTTATGGTTTAAATTGCTACGCTAAGTTTGCTTTCGACTACTCTTTTACTGCCTGTTAATTAAATGTAAATGGATGACAACGATGTATATGTTGTAAAATCAATGCTAATGTCCGCGTCGAATAGAAATAGTAATAATGGTAAGGTATGGTATCAAATTGCGGTGGCCCGAAATTTTTAATCAATGCGGTTGCATGTTTGGCTTGTCATCATAGGAATTTTATGGCTTATTGGGTATCGTTCACAAATTTTAAAACCAGTTACGCATATTAAATTATTGGGATTGTCATGCATATGGGTATAGGTATGCTATTATAGATTTTAATTATATTGGTTGGTTGAACTCAAAGGGAATAATTCCTCATAATATGCAAAAGAAATCTAATTATTAGAATATATAAATGTTTAGATGTTGTTACAATCATATCGTAGGGAAGCCTTGGTTATATTTGTTGAAGGAAATCTAAATACTAAAAATATATTGAATGATTTATGTTGTTATAGGGAATTCTTAGTTATCATTGTTGATGCTTGGGAATTGAGTAATTGAGTACCATACATGATTGAGAAGTAAGAAACATGTAAGTGATTAACTTAGTTGAGGTGTTGAAACCATTCATATAATCTTGTTGCATTGTCTCAGGGTAAATTTATAAATTGTTGATAAGTGTTTGGGGTTGTGCTATCATGTTTGATGAGTAATTAATTGTATATTTAAATGTGATGCCTCATTCAATTATGATGTATATTGTAAATGTCGATTGGATGTGACCTGTAACATGATGATAATTTTATTGTGTTGCTATTCCTTGTATATCGAAGGTTAGAAACATCCATCTTTAAATATTTCCTTTATATGGATAATCGTCCCCTTCAATGTTGCCTTACTTTTATTGACATATGAATTTGCAATTTTATATATTGCCAGTTTAACTATGAAATTGTATTGTAGTTCGAGTAGAGGTTACCTACAATGTGATGCTAATTTGTTGCAATGAAATTACTTGTTCAATTGAAATGTTAATATTGGTTTAGGTTGGAAGGTTATTGATGAAGATTAAGCGCAATGTTAATACTTGTCTTGTTGAAATGAAATTACTTGTTCAATTGAAATGTTAATATTGGTTTAGTTTGGAAGGTTATTGATGAAGATTAAGCACAATGTTAATACTTGTCTTGTTGCAATGAAATTACTTGTTCAATTGATATGTTAATATTGGTTTAGGTTGGAAGGTTATTGATGATGATTAAGCACAAGGTTAATACTTGTTTAGCTGCATTAATAATACTTGTTCAATAGAATGTTAATAACGGTTTAAGTGGATGTTATTGAGGACGTTTAAGGCACATTATTAACCCTTGTACGGGAAATGTAAAGTATGGTAATAAATTGAGAGGCATGTGGAGATATGATGGAGAATTTGGCTAAGTATTCTATCATGGATGGGTCATAGACATTGTTTGGTCCTAAATTTTTAAAATGGTCGTCGTTCGAGTCCTTGTCACGCGCCTTCCATAAGGGGCGCAATTGTCTCCTTATTTATGTTGTACTTGATTGTGGTCAGTGGTGGCTTGGTCCGTTGTGTCGGGTGGGATGTAGACACCTCCATGCTCCTTAGAATAGTCACCAGCCCTGAGACCTTAAATGGTTAAAATCGATGGGAACCTGGGCTTGAGCGTTGATTATGTGTCTTGGAGGTCCTAACCTTGCAGGGTAGGACAGGCGGGAGGTCAGTCGTAATTAGTAGTCAGTTTCCTTGTGTGATCATCTTCTTATGTTCATCCTAGTTCTGTCATGTCGTTGTCGGGTGGTGACGCAGAGTCGAATGGGTTGTTGTTGATTCCTTGTACACACGCACACACACACTTTTAAAAAAAAAAAGAAAAAAAAAATTTGCACCTCTCACTAGAATGGTTGTCGTAACGAGGAGGGTGTTACATTATAATAATGTGAGCACATACCCCTTCCTCTTCCTATTAATGGAATCCTTGGAAAATATGAAAAAAGAGTGGAATACCAAGATGCATTGTGGTCCAAATTGTGGTCCAAATTTTAGAGAAAGATAAAGGAGTTCAAGAAGGAAGAAAAGATGTTGATCTTTAGTGAATATGCCTAAACATTGATTGATAAAAGAAACATATCAATTTCATATGTTTCCCGATATGAATTTTTATATTAGATCAAAGATCCTTTGGGTCACTCTAGGTTTTAATGTAAAGGAATAGGTTCCAAACTTATTCACAAGATGGACTACAATGGCGAAGGTCTTGGAAAGGATGGATGGGGCATTAAAGAACTCATATAGGTTGAACACATGCCATTTCATGTTGGTTCCATCTATTATGGAGGTATAATGACTTGATAGAAAGATTAACATATCCTTGAGTGAGGTAATGGAACCATCGATATCATCACTTTTGTGATGTCTCAAAAGGATGTATTTCAAGCCAAAAAAGGAAGTAAATTACACTATTTTATTATCCCTATCCAAAAAAATATGGAAATAAGGGAATATCTCAATGATTAATAAAGGATTACACTTATTTGATTTATAGACTTGGAAAAACATGGTGATAATTGTGATTGTTTGACTTACAAATTAAATTTACATTGGAAATGTATGGAAACAAAAGGGAACCATATGTATTAGAGTACTTCACATTTACACTTGATTAAATAACATTTGTACATAACTTTGTGTGGATATTTCTCATATTTCTATCTTGATCTAATGATGAAGGATCAAGCTCATTATTTGATAGATTTTACCCTAGTTGGGATGATCACTTCAATAATTAACAATTTTTATAAAGTTCACTCTTTGATGTATTTTACCCTATTTGGGATGATCACTTAAATAGTTAACACTTTTTAGAGGGAAACATAGGTTGTAGGATAAAAAACACCATTGAATAAAGTGCCACAATATCTAAATGTGTGGTATCCCAAATGATAAAATTACGACTACTTCAACATTCGTGATGGAAACTATCATTAATGCATATGCAGGCGATGACAATCTTCTATCATATTTTAGAAATTGCACACATGAAATAATGAAAAAATTGGATATGGAAAAAATAATAGAATAAATTATACAACTAGTGATTTGTAACTATACATATAACCAAGGAAGAACAAAGATATGATTTAATACTAACCTCCTCCATGAAAGTTTCATGTGCAATGGCCTCCATCGACCCATAATAGTTATGTATACAACTCAAGCATTTATGAGGAGCACATGAGATAGGATGAGAAGACCTAGTGTGTCCATGTGGCCTCTCCTAGTTAGACTCTATTGTAAGTCTTGAAGGCCTAATCCCTTCCCCAACATCACCTGAAGATACTTCTTGGAGGAATAATGCAATGAATGTGATATGTTGTACTAAGCTATAAGTCAAAGTGGAAATGGACATTTGATTCTGGATAATGTTTTTTGAAATGGGAGGATGTTGGGTAGGGGGGTTAATACTCCACCTAGGAATATGTGGCCTTCTCAATGGGACATGCTTAGAATTTTTTCAATATTGTGTGGAGCCAGAAACCACCCTTTGGAATTCACCAATGTCAAATTAGTTGACATGGTGACCTAAGATAGATTCAACACATATTTTTCTAAAGAAATACAAAAGGATCTCCCTATTATTGCAAGGATATTTGTCAAAAACCATGGACCACCTATCCATCCAATTGTCTAAAAAATCTTGGTTTATTTGTCACCATAGGTTGCTTTTTGGTTCTAGAGTCAATAAACAAGGACATCAAATATTGTTTTGTAATAGTTAGATCCATGGCCTGGTTTCTATCTAAACCTATCCTATAATACTAAAACATTCTATACATGTAATAAAAAATATGAGATAACTGGCATTGGCATTAGCAATCAAAGAAACAATGGTATCCAATGATGTAGTTAGTTAAAGGCATGAGGGATCTCTGGTTCTTCTTAAATCTTGTATTAGGGATCTTAATGACATAATCCTTGCATCAATTTTAAAGTTTTCATTTCATGGTTCTATGTTAGGATTTGTTCTATCTTCATTCAGTAATGGTGGGTTTGGGTTTTGTTCAAGTGCAAGCTCCATGTGATTTACATGATGAATGTAAAGAGGGAAAAATAATTTTTTTATTTTTTTTTATAACTAAAAAAATTATGAAATAAAAAAATAAGAATATTTATAAAACCTACATGGAACCAATCAAACACGAAGTCAACATTGGCACATAAACACTCCTATAATTCCTCATCAAATCACTCAATAACTTGTAAAATGCATTGTATGGTTAGGTAAAAATGGAATTCGTTGCATGATGTTTTCCAATTAAACAACATAGTAGTGAAGATGCACTCATAATCATACACATTCACAAAATGCACATGTGCTTAAGAATAGATGTGCATTCCTGAAAACCCTGAGTTCCAAAGCCCATGTGGAAGTTCGGGGAACATCATGGCTATAGGATCGTGAATTCATGCATGTTTCTAATAACATGAGTAATTTTATATGTCTACGCATTCCTATGCATCACATTTCCACTTTTTTCGACCATCAACTTCATGCAAGAACCCATTTACAATCACTCATGTCATAAATATTTTTAGTGTGGAAGCTTGAAATTCAACTGAATGATAGTGACATGGTCTACTATAGTTAACAATAATTAACTATTATAATCCATAATCAATCATGGGCAACCAAAGTCAACCAAAATTAGTGAATGTTACAATATAGAATAACCATTAAGGCACATCAGAATATGATTTAACTCTCAAGAAACATCATAATAGATATATTAATCATATTATCAACCTCTTAGTGTCTTGAAACATATACAAACATGGTTAGAAATAATAAACCATTGTAAAATCATGTCTTCATGGTGTACTATAGTTAACAATAATCAACTATTAGCATCCATAGTTAGGTATGTCTAACCAAAGTCAACCAAATTCATTTTGACATAACCCTTGATGAATGTGACAATGCAACGTAATCACTAAGGAATGTACCAAATTTATATAAATTTATATATGATGAATGTTTCTATCTCACATAACCATTTAGGAACATTGCAATCCAACATAACCATTGAGGAATGTAGTAATTTGATATAAGCTAGTGAAGATAGAAATAATCAAATAAATAATTATTAGTTACCCACATATAACATATTATTATAGGTTAAGTTGTTTGATTCACATTCCTTAAAGTAACCTAAAAATTACTATGAAAATGTAAACTTAATTTTTGAGAGAATGTGACCTAATTTGGTGAATATGAATGTCACAATATGACATAACCATTAAGGAATGTTGTAATTGAACTCGACACATGAGGAATATGGAAGTATAATATAACCCTTAATGAATGTTTATAGGAATATATTAAGGAAATTTATAACGTGGTTGACCTCTTATTGTCACACTATGAAATAACTCATGATGGGCATCCTAATGCAACATAACCATTAAAGAACATAGAAATTTGGCATACAGTTAGCTAAGATGAATGTTGCAATAGTACAAAACCAATGAGGAACATTGAAATACAATATAACTTGTTGATAAATTTTGTAACATGAAAAAACCCTTGATGGATGTCAAAATGTGACATCATAATTGATCAATGTCATTATGTTACATAATCATTCAGGAACATAGGAAGGTGACACAATCCAACTAGGATGAACATTGAAATAGACATATTAACCATATTATAAATATCTTAGTGTCTTACAAATGACCTAATGCGACATAACCCTTGATGAATGTAATAATTCAACATAAGTCAACAAATATGAATGTCATGATGTGATAACCATTTAGGAATGTCATGATAAAAATAACCCATGATTTATGTCTTAATGTGACATAACCCTTAATGAATATTGATACCATGTTTAACTATGATTGACATAAATGGATAAACATGCCTTACCATGGATTATTATGGTTCAACATGTTTGTAACATCCCCCTCTATTGAACACACTACTATTGACTTATTCTTTGAGGACACTTGCTTGCAAGTGATCCAGATATGGTACTTAGTGATTTCATTCATATTTTGGGTTATATATGATGATGTTGATATGTTATGGCTTATTGATTATATTGATGTATATACATTGACAGATGCTTTTGCTGAGTCGTCATGAGTGTGTAGGAAACATGACAGGTTAAGGATGTTGATAGCATCAATGGATTCCCTTGGACTCCAGATTGAGCCAGGGAGTGGATTGTATTTATTGAATATTTCATTTCCTGCACATATGATGTATGATTGATTTTAGTATGATTTATGTATATGGAATTATTAACATTGTTTATTGAGTGGATGTAGGATTGATGATGCTTGATAATCCGACTCACATAAGGAGTAGAGGGGCCATGAACAAAAAACAAACATTTCAGGGAGAGGTGTGGAAATATCCCTGTCACAGCCTACTAACACTCCCACTTTAGTATGAATTTTAGGTTAACAATTACCTAGTTTCAAAGGTCCATGATGTTTTGAGGGTGGACTGAGACAGTCGCTCACAAAGATTTCTAAGGAGTGCACAATAAGGTAGAGTCCTTATTTCTTATAAGCCCTTAATATCTCATAAGGTCGACTGAGTGGAGTGTTGACTCCAAGGGTCAGACAAATTCAAATACAATTCTAAAGTGAGTGGAACCCTTGGAGCATGGAGGTGTGTCTTGAAGGGCACATCGTGTAATTTAAAACTTGAATTCAATAAATCTAGGTTGCCTAGAAAACATTCAAATAATTAGACCTTGTTGGATTAAGTAATTAATTAAACAATAGATTATTAATTGAAAAGTATAACAAGAGTCAACACCTAAGTTTAATAATTGGCCTAAGTCTAAGTTTGATTTGGGAACTATCTAACATATTAAAATTGGGATAAATATAATACTAGAAAAAAGTTGGTAAAAATCTAAAGATTGGGTGAAATGCACATGTGTGCATGAATGTAATAAAAAGAATTTTTTAAGTAGAAATAAATAATAACTTGAGAGGTTTGGAGTGTTGGATCATGTTGTCATTAATGCCAATGGTTTGATTCATTGATTTCAAAGGATTGATGTCAAGTGATTGATTGATGTCAAATAATGATTGATTGATTGTTGTGAATGGATATATGTCAAGTGGAATCATAGTCATATGATGTCATGAATAGATGCATATGGATAAATGAGTTGTCATTGATATGATGCATTGTTGGATTGATGAATCATTATTGTCTTATCATGGTTGATAAGGTGCACAAATGGATGAACTCCAAAGTGGTCCCCTTATGGTGAAATCCCTCACAGGAAGATGATTTATGGTTGATTTATCCTTAAAGTATGGTTATACTTGTAAGTGGAATAATGAGATGAAGATCAATGAAGTTGTTGCTAAAACTATCCTAGATGGATAATGCTTGAAATTCCACATAGCACCGGAAATGGCATGAAAAGCACCATCCATCTAGGATAGTTTCACCAACAACTTCACTGACATTCATCTCATTATTCCACATACAAGAATAACCATACTTCAAGGATATCTCAACCATAAAGCATCTTCCCATGAGGTATTTCACCATAAGGGGACCACTTTGGAGTTCATCCATTTGTGCACCTTATCAACCATGATAAGACAATAATGATTCATTAGTCAAAAAATGCATCATATCAATGACAACTCATTGATCCATATTCATCTATGCATGACATCATATGACTATGATTCTACTTGACATCTATCCATTCACAACAATCAATCAATCATTATTTTACATCAATCAATCACTTGACATCAATCCTTTGACATCAATCAATCAAACCATTGGCATTAATGACAAAATGATGCAACAATCTCCCCCTTTGGCATTGATGGAAATAAAAACATTGATGTCAACACCAATTACCAATTATTGATGTCAACATGTAGATAAGGCATGCTCTACATCAATAATCAATGTGACTATTTTTCTCGTCAATAATCATCAATCACATCAATGTGACTATCTCTCCCCATTTGACATCAATGGAAAAAGGTCATTCTTCTCTTGGGGATGCTCCCTCTACTTGAACTCTCCTTGGGGTTTCTCTCCATGCTTGAATGTTGTGACTATATCTCCCTGGGGCTGCTCCCCCTATTTGAAATCCTTTGATAATCCTTTGAATAATATCTCCCCTTTTGAACAAGGGATCTCACTCTGATGTAACACGAAATAAATGTCTCTCATACTCCCCCTATGACCATCGCTCTCCCTGTAATTGTGCCTCTGTGCTCTTTATTCAAAAATAGGGCTCTTTCTCAAGTATTTATCTTTGCATCTGGGTGAAATCATGAAGATAGGTTACACTTTTTCTTGTTTTATGACAAGAAAACTGTATTTTCACAAGTTATTCAACTTCCGACATACAAAAGTATTTTATTTATTTAGAATTTCACTTTATAGTAAAAACAAAACTTGTGAAGAATTGTGTTAGCTTTCCAATGGCTATTTTTCAAATTTGTTTTATCACGATTTGATATGTCAATTTGACAATTGTTTAACAGTATGTTCCTTAAACATGAAATGAATGATAATGAGTTACTTATTTATACAACAATGTATCTATTATTAAACTTATGTTTTTAAGAAACAAAATATACTGCAACAATCTACAAAAACTCTATTTTATTATGACTATAATTTTGAATCTAACGGATGAATATTATAATTTCTAGAATTTTTTGAAGTTGACCAAGCTGAAAATGTTGCATATTTTAAACACATGTTGTTCTACACGTTGTATCTATCTTAATTTTTACTTAAAACTAAAATCTAAATATACCCTTTTGAAAAGAACAGTTTAAGGATTATGAATGTATTTGTTTCCAAATATTTCACTATATATTTTTAGAGATACCGATATTTCATTTCACCGAATCATAATATCTGCTGAAAATATTATGTAGTGATTTAAAAAAAATAAAAATAAAAATAAGATAAAAATAAAAATAAAATGAAAACAAATTATACGAATTGAAAGTAGGTTCAATTTTGGAAATGCTGGTGTCATTTTCGAAACCAAATTATCGATATTTGTAGGAGTCCGCAACCTCCGAAGTTCAGTTAATCTTGGGGAAATTCTCTGGTTTTAGTTTTCAGTCCCAATTTCCTTTTTTGGCCGAAATAATATTTCGACTAAAAAAATAATATTTCGACCGAAATACTAAAATCTAACGGACGCTGTCAAAACTAAACGGTTTCCACGTTTTTCGGCCGAAAAACAATTCTTTCAGCTGAAAGACGGTCGAACCAATTCCATCCATCAGAAAAATGAAACGACACGTCATATCGTTTTATTTCACACCAAATTGTATAAATAAGCTTTCAGCCGAACACATTTAACACAATTCATCGGATGGATAGACATATACAAGCTCGAGGATAGGAATTTCAAAGCATTTCCATTACTAATTGCAGCTGTATTTTTTTCTTTCTTTATTTCTTCCCTCTGTTCCATAGGCTTAATCGGAGGATCGATATCGATACATGGTGGTTTTCTAGACCACTTAAACAAAGTTTTGAATCATATTTTTGTTTTTTGTTGGATAAGGTAAATGATGTTTGTTCAAGTTTTTATTGGAATAACAATTTATATGTTGAAAGATAAATGTTAGCATTTTTTCAAGGTGAAGTCTTTGTTGAACATATATTTTATAGTTAACTATAAAAGTCATGGGAAACAAAAGTTTGTGCAAGAGAAAATATGATCGCACTCGAGATGATACTTTCCAAATCGAACAAAGGAAAGAGCTTTATCGGAGAAAGAAACAAGAACCTACAAATATTGAAGAAAGAAACGATGATAATGTCAATAGAGATTTTCGACAAGAAGGAGTTCAACTAGGTATGCATGCAAATATGATGATCGAGCACACGACACACATTGGGTATGCATGTACATATGATGATTGATTGTAATTACAATTTGATGTTTTTCAAAAACCATAAATAGATTTGTCTCATAATGTCGAAGAAGACAATGAAACCGAAATTGAATCAGAAGACGAATCACCTATAGGCATGTGTACAAAAATTTAGATTAATACAAGATGAACACTCAAGTATATATAACTTAGTGAATTTGTGTTCGAGTTATGTTTTTTAATATAAACTTTAAATTGAA
>ML777656.1:432470-446443 GCA_009831015.1 Picea engelmannii | reverse complement strand
TCAATATGTGTGAAGTAATAAATGAGTATAATAATTAGTTCCCATCTAAGACTCTTTTATTTCTATAAATTAGACTTTATCATCCAAAATGAAGTATTCATTATAACTATTCCTTTAGTCAAAGGGTCTCTACAATTGGAAAAGACCAACAAAGTGGAAGACATTGGAAAAGACCACAAAAGTGGGAGACTGGTTCCTTTTTGAGCAATTTACTACACAAGTAGGTCACTCATGTCTTACACAGAGATGTGAATAAGACTTGATAATATGTACGACATGTGAAGCATAGAGAGAGATTTACGTACCCAATATCATTAGGTCTCAGTAGATGGTTTCAAGATTTGTCTTGTCAATCTATTCCAAATATAAATGACCCTTGGTAATGAAGGTTTTAGTTTCAATGGTATTGTTTGTCAAGTCCAAAGATTTGAAAGAAGTTATAGTTTTAACCTCAAAAACAAAAAAGTGTGCTAAATTATGACATTCTTAAAGTCAAGGTTGCATAAAGTGGTAATTTTAATATTGATAAAAAAGAGTGCTACCAGTAGCACCACTTTTCCTAATGGGAGTTGATTTTGGTGTTTTTGACTTGGCTGCGGGAGGCTAGCCCTGTGGCCAAGTTGTAAATTTTGAAAAGCGGTAAATCAACTCCCATTAGGAAAAGTGGTGCTAGCGGTAAATCAACTCCCATTAGGAAAATCCGTGGGAGAATGTGGAGGGAAATCACCATATTCCATCTACTGTCAATCATGAAAACTCCTAGATGCAGATGCAGATCCATGGTGTGGATGTGGATTCAAAGGAATAACCACTCACTAAACAGGAGGAGCGGTACCAAACACATAATAGAACGGATGAAATGGACTAAATGGTAGACCTTTTCTATATCACAAGCTCGAATGCAGAAAGAAAGAATTGGATCCGGCTAGGGGAGGGGCTAGATTCACCAATCAGTTACAAGTTGCACTAATTTGTGAACTAACTATATGGACAAGGAAGGCATCCACTATAATAAGGGGTGCATGCAGCTCTAGCGAAGAGACTGACTCTACAGAAGACTAACGATGTTAATTTTGGGCATGGAAAGTTTCAACATTTATATGCATGTATCATGTGTCAAACCATAGAGATGAAATAAGGTTCTATTTATGTTGTTCAGAACTGGCCACAGGGCTGGCCTCCCGCAGCCAAGTCACAGTCCCGTGGACTGTGACTTGGTTGTGAGAGACCAACCCTGTGGCCAAGTCACAGTCCCGTGGACTGTGACTTGGTCGCAAGAGGCCAACCCTAGGACTATGACTTGGTCACGAGAGGCCAGCCCTGTGGCCAAGCCGTGGGCATGCCCACGACTTGGCCATAGGGATGGCCTCCCACGGCCAAGTCACAGTCTTGTGGATTGTGACTTACCTATAACTTAAAAACCTATTACAACTAAAAATAAAATATTTACATTATCTATTAAAAACAAATTTTAAAATTTAATACTTAAACTATATACCAAAATCGAATATTACCTGGAGTTTAGCGTGCCCACGATCACAAATGCCAACACCACCCCTGCACTCACAAATGCCTCCACAACTGCTTCTCTCACAACTCGCCCACAACTGCTTCACTCACAGCTCACTCATAGCTTGCCCAATACTCTTAATCGCCACCCTCTGCACTCACTCTCACTTGCAACAAAACAACAACACAATTCATAAACATTTGAAGATTGATGTGTTTTTTGATATATAAACAATCATTTAGTTGAAGGATTGTTCAACCGAACAATTGTTCAGCCAAAATAGTATTGTCGGAGAGAAAATATCCAGCTGACTAAATTTTTACATGCAAATCGAGGGTGCGGTCAATGCACCATTCGATTTGACATTCCATGTTTCGGCCAAAAAATAGTTCGGCTGAAAACAATATGTTTCATCCAAAAAAAGGTTTTTCATAATTTTGGAGACCCAATTATCAAAGTGTAGCCCACCTCCATGATTTCACCCATCTGATAAATCTCTCCTCCTAGAATCATGGGAAGAAGAATGACTCCCCCTATCTTCTCTGCAAAAAGAACAATATGTTACCACATGACGATCCCTGGAACTGTCCATGCATCAAACTCATGCCATAAATAACATCATGAAGCAAAAGATATGTCAATGAATGAACAAATACATCATGTACCAAAACGTGTGCCAATAGTATAGCAATCATATGCCTCCATCAACATTCTAACCATGTTCATCTATCAATATTCCAACCATGTGCATCTACCAATGGTGTAGTTTTAGCCAAGTACTATCATCCAAACATATAACATTTATGACTGTATCAAACATGTACTAAACATGCATAACCACTTGTACCAAGCAATTACATCAACCATGCATCAATACCACAACAAGATGAACCTTCATGCATGTATGCCAAGTCCACCATAAAACATGTGCCGATCAATCTTCTAGTAGATGCCTCTACCAATGTACTAGAAGTGTACTAATCATGCATCAACTATAGACTCATCAATGATGCACAACATGATCACCTCATCAATTCATCAACTACATGTCCAAATATGTAGTCCAACCATATGCCAAAAGCATGTATCAAGTAAGCTTCCAATAATACATCATAAGATATATTAATGAAACTCAAAAATATGTACCATCCATGTACCCTAACAGATCAACCTCAATCCTCCATTCACTACAACAAATACTAAGCATCCAATAATACATGTAATATTATTGTGCTTCAATAGATCAATGACATCTCTAGCTAGCATCATCATGATATATCACATGACCAAGGTACCAAAACATCACTATCATAACCAGCATTGTTCTTCAACAGAAAATGACTCAATCCATACTCACAGGTTAGTGCCATGCATCCAAGATAACCTTTCATTATTTTTTATCATCACATTACATAATCCAGTATGGAGTCATGAAAACCTTCAACAAACAATGTCATAACCTCCAATAAACTATGTCAGACTCTGCATCATAGAGTTATACCATCACATCAAGTTGCAACCCCTGTGCATAGCCCTTTTCCCTAGACTTCAACACATCTACGCAACATGCTTCACATACAACTCACGTATGTACGTGACCTATTCAAGGTCAGCTTGTATATGCACATGATTGTTACCACTGTCACCCGTGTATGCTTCAGTAGATGACACACTTGAGCCTCTCTTAAGGCTTCCATTCTTCTTTGGTTGTCTAGTCTTCTTCACCCACTTTTGAAGGTGTCCCTACTTCTTAGAACTTGATCTTTTATATTCCATTTTATCAAATATGTCTACCTTCCTTACTTGATTCCTTCTTCTAGTCATGCTATGTGAATTATTCATCATGGAATTTCTTCTTGTGCTCCAGCACTCCTGAGACTTGTTGCCAAATCCACTACAGCTGTAGCATCTCATGTTTTGATAATGAATAGAAATGTGTCCCACTTGATCACATCTCCAACACCTTGTGGTGTTATAAAATCTTCTATTATATCTACTTTCATAATATCTGCATTCCAAATCTTTGTGACCATATTCATTACAAGAATAATGTTGACCATGAAAAACACTATCATACCTTTGCTTTGGTGTCCATTTTCTTTGAGGTGTAAAGGAAGCTTCTTGATGTATTTCATGCTTAGTTCTTTTGAAACTTTCCTTGTCTTTTGTAGATGGTTTACTTTCAACCTTTTCTTGATCCTTTATCTCATGCTTCTTTGAGGTGATTTCTTCAACATGTGTAGCTTTTTCTTGTATCCAAGACCTGATTTATCATTTGGTGATCTTTGACTTTCCAAGATTTCATTCAAGATTAGTGAGCTATTCAAAACTTTGTTTGACTTCTATACTTTATTTCTAATATCAACAACTTCAGCTTCTAACTTATGACATGACTCTTCCTTTTCATTAATTTTATTCTTTAATAGTTCCTCTACCCTTTTGGCTTCTTCAATTTGGGTCTTGAGATGGGCAATAGTTTCAAAACTTTTGCTAATCTCATAGTCTACCTTAATATCTTCTTTTTCATTCTTTATTCTTGTGATATCTTCTTCCTTTCCATCTAATTGAGTCTTATTACTCTCTTCTTGTTCTTTGAGCATTTCTTTTAACTTCAAGATGTTCTTTTGACTCTTCTTAAGAAACTTTTTAGTGTTATCCGAAAGATAGCTATAATCTATATAATAGTGGTCATTTCTATATTCATATAGACCTCTTTTAACTTTCTCCTTAATCTCCAATAGTTTTTTTTCTACTTCTTCCATGCGATAACAATGAATTGATTTTATCCAAACTACTTTTAGATTTTCTTCTTCACTAGTAGAGAAAAATTCAACATCATCACATTTTGAATTATTGCAATCAAGGGTTTGTGGATATTCTTTACCTTCATTTGAAATGTCTTCAAGATCTTCCTCTTTTCCAAAATCATCACATGATTCTTTTCCTTCCTTTGAAATGTCTTCAAAATATTCCTTTTTTCCAACATCATCACATTTAGAAACAATGACATCAAGAGTTTGTGGAGATTCTTTACCTTCATTCTTCTTGATTGAGATGTCTTCAAGATATTCCTTTTTTCTTTGATTTGTATCCTATAGATTTAGCCATATATCCTTGGTGGAATTGCATTGTCCCATGCTCTCTTTGATAGGGCTTGAGACTCCACTAAGAATGGTCTTGAGAGCCAATGCATCATTCTTCTTTCCTTCCCTTCGAGCTGCAAACTTTAAATTGTTCTTCAACGAAACTAATCCACCAATGGATTCTTTCCAAATACCTTCTCCCATTTCCTTTAGATGCACTCTCATCTCTATTCTCCAAGTAGAATAGTTTTCCTCCTCAAGGATTGGAACTTCATTATCCATTTGTGTGTCTATGGATCTCCTTCAAGCTTGTTAATCCTTATAGTGAAGGCCTGCTCTGATACCAATTGTTGGACACACCGACCACACTTAGAGGGGGGTTGAATGAGTGTGGGACTATTTTTACAAAACTTCCCCTTCACAAAGACTCCTTAGTTAAAAATCACCATAACTCATTATTTATTACTTTCATTCATAACTAATCAAATGTAAATATGAATCAACAACATTATCAACAATATATCATCAAAAAATCATCACAATAAGGAACACAAGGAATATAAGATGTATGTACAATTTTTTTTTTATTACAGACTTCAATCCTTGGGTTTATCAACAACAACTAAATAGAGTACAACTCTACAAGAGCACCAACTCTATAATGCAATAATCAACTTACACACCCAACACCAACTGATATGAAGAAACAATCCTCAACATATATAAGTATGCAATAGGTACTCGACCTATCAATAGTGCAACACGTGTATGTACGCACCCTGACTCACTACATCCTGCATATGCACGCGATTAGTCTGTACTATAGCCTGTGTATGACATCTAAAATCTTAGGGTTTTCTCTTCAAGATCAACTCAGATCCTCTACAACCAAATTGTAACGACCCTCAATTGATAAATGATTAAGATTATTAAGTAAGAGTTAATTAAAGAATAATTGAGGATTAACTAAGTAATAATAATCTGACTGAAGATCACATTTAATGACCTGTGACATAAATTTAAGAGATCAAAAAGAAAAGAGATAATAAGAGTTGTGTATGCCCAGGGGGTGGCGTATGCAGAGCGGGATAGCCCATAAATCCCGAGACGATAAAATATTAAAGGGGGACGCAGGACGCAGGACAGAGGGGAGGTTGTGGAGTAATTTCATGAGTCGGCAAGGAGGAATAAGGGACGAGAAGAGGGGGATGTGCACACCATTCGATGGGGATGGATGCTGCAGACTATATTACTGAGCTAGTTGTATTGGCCGAGAGCCATTGCATTGTGTCGTGAGCAGAATTTCTATGCACTGTGGTATTTGTTGTGCACTATGGTATTGGCTGTGAGCCTGTTGTATTCTCTGTGGATTGTTGGCTTGTTGGGAGCAAGGAACAGAGTGTTCTGGACTGTGGCTTTTGATCATGGGAGGCACCGAGTTGCTGGAGGTTTTGGGCATGGAGGGCCTGGATATCCGTAGATATCCTGGAGCTAGGTAGTTTTCCTAGTTGGCAGGGAGGACAGTAGTTTTGGGCAGTTATTTTCCTGTTTGTGGCAAGGTTGATCTGTGTAGCAGGGAGAAGAAAGGCAACAGCAAAGAAAAGAGGCAACAAAATTTAGCATCAGATCTAGGTACTTGTTAAGTTATGTATTTATTGATAAATCTAGTTACTAAAGTGTTATAAAAGTCAATATTATGTTATGAAGTTTTGTTTCAGTTTACTTTCTTAAAATGTTTAGGAAACCCCTTAGTAACATATGGGCATTACATATGGTATCAGAGCATCTTAGTTCGAAATATGGGACCTAAGGGCCGAAACCAGGAGTGTTAACTCCAACCACGCTTAACCTGTAGGAGATACGCATTCAGTTTGACTAAATGGAACTGATACATGATACAGTATGGTATCCAAACTATTGAGCACAGAAAAGAGAATTCATAACGTAAATTTTATTTGGGCAATGTTGTTAATGAAGTTTTGGGTAGAATAGACACCTGAAACCAATGAAAATGTCGAGGGAAGCTTCTCTGGAAGGCTTGAAACTGGTGAGATACAATAATTACGCGAACCGTACTAAATAAAATGCAAAAGACATTTGCGGGACCTTGAAAATGCCTACTTTATCTTGAACTTACCTAAATGGGGAACTTTCGATGCGCAGTCAGAACAAGGAAACTTAGCAGATTTGTATCACACAGGAATAGTGTGAACTATTTGCCTATATTAAGCCTCGACGATTGTAACAATGTGAAGTTTTCAAGAACCATAGACCCTTATAAAATTTCAAACGTGCCAAAGAGATAACTTTTTACATTACGTAATGTTTCATGCAAATTAATCATTATCTCAAAGAAGAGTTGTCTGTTACATGGGAGAACGGATTTGCGTTGTCAGATCTCAGACGAAATCCCGTCATTCGTTAGATCTAGACAAGTTGCGCGGGGTTTAAGCCCTAGCGTGCACAGGAGGAGTCATCGAGAATTCTGAGTCATTGGGAATTCTGAGTCATCGGGGTTTTGTGAAATTAGAAAATCGAGACCTTGTGGTTCTCCAAATCCCGAGAACGGATCCTATCCATTGATCTCGGCAGGACATGTGTCAGCGTTTTGGGAGGTGTCGAGATTTTACCATCAAAGATTTGGGGAGTATAGAACCGTTGCAACAAGAAATCACGATATGTGATTTCCCAATCAGATCTGGACCTTCCATTATGCAGGACGCGTGTCAGGAGATCCCGTAGAGTCGGGGATCGGGAAAGTGGGGTTTCTGGAGACAAGAGACTCATGCATATTGAAATCGTGATACACAATTTCCCAATCAGATCTAGACCGTCCATTGTGCGAGGACGCGTGTCAGAGGATCCCATAGAGTCGTGGATCAGGAAATCAGGGTTTTCGAAGATAAGGAAACTGCATCGCTGGGAATCGCGATCGGCGATATCCCGATGGTGACGTAAGCATGGTGGGACCACCAGAGTCAGAGTGAAGGATAGGTGTTCGTCATCTGGGAAGAGTCGGGAAACCCGTAGGAAAATCTCGGTAAAATCAGGACCATCCATTTGCGAGGATAGGTGGCAAAGGATCGGGCACCGTCGGAGTTTTGTTCTTCGGATTTTTCGAGGGTAAGGAAATTGTGCAACAAGAAATCGCGATCCACGATTTCTGGATGAGATCTGAGTCGTTTATTATGAGGACATGTGTCAGGGGATCCCGAGGGATCGGGGTTCGACATTTCGGGTTTCCTGCATACAAATTAATCACGATCGGAGAAGTCGCGAAATCCCGAAACACGACGGGTCCCACAACCATGACGTGTAAGTGGAGGACAGGTGTCACTCCATATCGGGGTTTGGAGCTAGGAAGGGTTTGTGAGAGAGTGCGTGAACCTCCGACATGCGATTTCTCGACGTGAGAACGGAGCAGTTCGATTGGAGGGACACGTGTCCCAGGATCTGAAGAACTCAGGATTCAACATTTCAGACTTTTGCATAAAAAGGAATTGTTGCATTAGAAGTCACGGTTTCGCGATACCTGATAGAATGACACGAGGTAGTGGTGACGTGGAGGAGAGAGAGAGCTCACACGTGCATCAGGGATTGACATTTTTGGATTCTCGATGATGAGAAAATCATGTCAGGAGAACTTGCGAACCCCGAATGCCCAACGTAATTAACTTAACACTTAAACCTTCGTTAAAGATTAATTAATGACTGTTTAATTAAGACTTAATTATATCACGAAATCAGAGATCGGGGATTCAGGATTCAATATGCGTCGAATCTTTGTTGTGGGAAACCTCGAATCCCGACAGGAGTTAGGAATATGGTCACATAGGTGTAGGTCACATGGACCTCGGTATAGCCGGAAAGGCTAACACGCAAGGAAGAGGCTCATCGGGCATCGGGATATCGGGAATTCCGTAGGCACGGTATTCATACAAATCGATAGCGCAATATCCGAAATCCCGATAAGGAATAAAGCTACGGTCACAAGGCAAGGTCATGTGGATCACGAGCATAGCTTAGGGGCTAAAGTGCTAGGAACATATTGGAGATCGGAAATCCGTGAGGGTAGGAGACTCTCGACAGTGGGCATAAGGAAGCCCCGAAACCCAAGTGGGGATTTGGCAGTTAGGATCCAAGGGTCATGAGCAATACAAAAGATAAAGTATATGCACCTAACTACATGCATACGCAGAGACGAATAAAATTATAAAGTTAAAATGGATTAAATTAACGTAAATAATAATTTTAATTCAACTATGTTATTAAAGTGTAAGGTTAACCTACCTTAAAGTTCGATGTTGACCAAGCTTAGATGATTAATCCTAACCCAAAACCAAGCTAATTCCCCTTATGGAGTAATGTCTATTTACAGACAAGTAAAGAAAACTTACGCCTAACCCTGTTCCTAAGTTTGAGTAGCACCAATTTGAAACGTCATGGAACTCACCCTGATAGCCTTGGGTGATGCAGGTTAAGTCATACTAGATGGCCAGGACTCGAAGAGGTTGAGGCTGGGGAGCTTCGTCTCGGGCACCACCCATGCCACCAACACCACCAGCGCCACCAACACCATCGCCCGAACTAATCTCATACTACACTCGTTAGAAGCCATCAACGAGACTTTAAAGGGACACCAACCAGCAGGGACTGAAGTGGAACCCC
The DNA here is from genome assembly GCA_009831015.1 of Picea engelmannii. NCBI lineage: Eukaryota > Viridiplantae > Streptophyta > Pinopsida > Pinales > Pinaceae > Picea > Picea engelmannii. The sequence continues at coordinate 437,182 of ML777656.1, read as the reverse complement.
CACCATCTGGAATGGGTAATCTAGAAGCATCAAGGGATTCAGGGGGAGGACTTCCACCTGAAGACATCACTCGAGAGTTGAAAAAAATCAAACTTCCAGAGTTTGTCGGGGGTCACGCCAGTGAACGCGCGGAATCATGGTTGGAAGGCATGACAAGGTGTTTTGCCTTAAGGGACTATGCATCCAATTCAAAGGCAAAGATTGCAATTTTCCAGTTAAGAGATAACGCCTTGAACTGGTGGGGAAACTTAGAAAGAAAACTACACCTTACCCCAGACATGGTATCTTGGGAACTCTTCAAGGAGAGGTTCTGAAGGAAGTATCGACCAGCATACTATGAGGAACAACAAGTAGGGACATTTCATGCCTTAGTACAAGGAAACAGGACTGTGGAAGAATATGAGATCAATTTTATGGAACTGGTTAAATACGTTTTATATTTGGACACTGACCAACGACAAGCAAAATGATTTGTTTATGAATTGAACCCGAAGATAAGAGCTATGGTGTGAATGTGGAAACCGTCTTTAGTGGCAGCGGTAGTAGAGAGTGCGCATTACGCAGAAGAACACATAAACCTAACAGGGGGTACAAGATTGGCATTTCCACATCGCCCTGGGATCGTAGGAAAGACCCCGAGGACATTTACTAGGGGAGGGGGCTCAAGGCCACCACCTTATGGTAACAGAAATGTGCCAAGGATAGTAGCTGCAGGGATTTCAATGGCATCTAGTGTAGCATCTCGTTCATCGCCAACGGTGCAGACAGGTCCACGACCATCTCAGGGAACAACTAGTAGGGGCATAGGTTCCAGGGGAAGGAACTCATTTGAAGGACAGACACGTAGCAATGCACCGGTTCCACCTGGTGTCACTTGTTGGGGGTGCGGGGACCCCATTACCAGCGTGACTGCCTAGAGTTTCAACCAAGGTTCGTGCATAATGAAGGAAAGACACCGATGGGGAAAGAAAGTAGCAGCCACCATATTTATGCAGCGGTTGATAACCGCCAGGCTGAACATCAATCCACCGTAGTGGAGTCGTCAGGTATGCTAAATTATGTTAATGTTAAGATTTTGTTTGATTTTGGTGCGACATATAGTTTCATTCACCATCTGCATTAGAAAAGAGTGGGCTGGCAGCCTATGAGCATGATGAATTTAAGCAAGTCGAGATGGCTTCGGGGAAGAAACAAGCTGTAGGACCTAGTGTCGATAATTGTGTAGTAGACCTAGGAGTGTGCACTACCATGTTGAAGGTATACGTCACTACTCTTGGGGCATATGACTTAATCATTGGAATGGATTGGTTAGCAGCTCATCGAGCCTTGATAGATTGTTTCGCAAAGAAGGTGCTTTGTGTCAATGATGAAGGAAAACCGATAGAGGTTCAGGGTATACAGAGAAAAGTTTCATTATACCTTATATCAACTATGAAGGTCAAGCGATGCTTGAGACAAGGGTGTCGACTTTATGTAGTGGATGCAGTGAAAGAAAGGAAGGGACCCTCATTGGATCGGTACCCAGTATTGTCAGAATTTTAGGATGTTTTTCCAGATGAATTACCAGGATTACCTCCTGAGAGGGAGCTTGATTTTACCATTGAGCTAAAACCCAGTGCAGAACCAATATCCAAGACTCCATATTGAATGACAGCGCTAGAAATTTGTGAATTGCAAATGCAGTTGAAGGAGTTACTAGATTCAGGGCTAGTAAGGCCCAGCGTCTCACCTTGGGGCGCACCGGTAATTTTTGTAAAGAAGGAGGATGGATCCTTACGACTGTGTATAGACTACAGGGACCTGAACCATGCTACAGTCAAGAATATGTACCCAATGTCATGAATAGATGACCTCTTCAATCAAATGAAGGGGGCGACAGTATTCTCAAAGATCGATTTTCGATCTGGGTATAATCAGTTAAGGATTAAGGAAAGTGACATCCCAAAAACTACCTTTCGAACTCGATTTGGACATTACAAGTTTGTTGTAGTACCTTTTGGATTGACTAATGCACCAGCAGTGTTCATGAGCCTCATGAACAGCGTATTCCAGAAGTACTTAGATCGATTTGTACCAGTTTTTCTAGATGACATTCTCATCTATTCCAGGAATGAAAGAGAACATGAGAAACACTTGCGAATAGTGTTGTCTTGCCTTAGGAAGAACAAATTGTATGGAAAGTTGTCGAAGTGTTCCTTCTTCCAGAAAGAGATCCACTATTTAGGTCATATCATTTCAGGCAAAGGAATCTCGGTGGACCCAGAAAAGGCAAAGGCCATTCTGGAATGGCCAGTGCCGAAAAATGCACATGAGGTGAGGAGCTTCATGGGGCTAGCGGGTTATTACCAGAGATTTGTGGAAGGATTCTCAAAAATAGCGAAACCCATCACCACGTTTCAATGCAAAGGGGTCAAGTATGAATGGAAAAAAGAATGTAATAGTGCATTCATTGAGCTTAAGAGGTTACTAACTACTGCACCAATTCTACGAGTGCCAAATATGGAAAAGGACTTCATGGTCTGCACAGATGCCTCGAAACAAGGGTTGGGGGACGTGCTAATGCAATGTGGAGGAGTGATAGCTTATGCGTCAAGAAAGTTGAAGAAGCACGAGGAGTTATATGCGACCCATGATTTAGAGTTGGCAGCCGTAATGCTAGCTCTGAAACTTTGGAGGCACTATCTTGTGGGTCGAAATTTTGAACTCAAAGCAGACCATCAAAGTTTAAAACATCTCTTCACCCAAAGAGATCTGAATGCCAGGAAAAGGCGATGGAGTGAGTTTATGAGTGAGTATGATTTTGGTATTTCATATATAAAGGGAAGGGAAAATGTGGTCGCGGATGCCTTGAGTAGGAGACCACGTATCTTCTCCTTGGTGACCTTAAAGGTTAGTCTGAGGGAACAGGTGATGGCACAACTACTAGGAGATAGTTGGTATTTAAAATTTACCTCAAACCTCCAGAACGGGAGGCAGATAGACCCAAAGTATGAAGGGTATGATATAGAAATAGACAGATTGTTGAGATATCGAGGAAGGATGTACATCCTAGAGAATGGGGATATTCGAAGCATCATACTGAAGGAAGCCCATAGATCACTTTATTGTGCATATCCGGGCGTGAAGAAGATGTATGCAGAGATGAAGAAACTCTTCTTTTGGTTAGGTATGAAGTGTGATGTAGTCCATTTCATCGCTAGATGCTTAGAGTGTCAACAAGTGAAGGTCAAGCACTATCACCCGGTAGGCCTCCTACAACCACATGATGTTCCTATCTCCAAATGGGAAGTCATCTCTATGGATTTTTTTGTAGGATTGCCACTCACATCTCATAGACACAATGCCATTCTTGTGATAGTGGATAAGTTAACCAAGAGTTCTCATTTCATTCCAGTTAGAGACACTTACGATATTACTGATGTGGCACGAGTGTTCATAAGCGAGGTTATCCATTTGCACGGGATACCTAAGAATATCATTTCAGATAGGGACTCCAGATTCACATCTAGATTTTGGACGAGTTTACATTCAGCATTGGGGACTCAATTGAACTTAAGCACAACTTATCATCCTGAAATAGATGGGCAAACCGAGAGAGTAAATCAAGTCATGGAAGACATGCTTAGGATGTATGTAATGGATAATCAAACCCAGTGGGAGAAGCACCTACCTTTGGTAGAGTTTGCCTACAATAATAGTTATCATAGTCCCATCAGAATGCCACCATACAAAGCTTTGTATGGAAGGCCATGCAGAACACCATTGAGTTGGGATAGACTTGAAGACCGAGTAACAGTTGGGCCAGAATTGATTCAGGAAATGGAGGAACAGGTGATTCAGATCAGGGAGAGGCTAAAGGAAGCACAAGCTAGAAAGAAAAGTTATGTTGATGCACACAGGACCGACCAAAGTTATGAAGTGGGGGACCAAGTTTTCATCCGTATCAGGCCTAATAAGAGTACCATACGGTTTGGGAAGGGGAAAAAGTTGTCACCATGGTTTATAGGGCCATTTAGGGTCCAAGAGAAAATTGGAACCATTGTCTATCGTCTCGTACTACCACCCCACTTGCATAAGACTCATAATGTATTTCATGTATCCGTTTTATGTCATTATGTTGCTGATGAATCACATAAACTAAATTGGAAAGAATTGCAGGTATCGGACGTGGGAACCCTCACGGTCGAACCGTTACGCATATTGGACCGTAGAGTCCGACAGCTCAGAAACCTTTTGGTAGATCAAGTTAAGGTCCAGTGGGACAAGTATAGTCCGGGATCTGCTACTTGGGAGGATGCTGAGACCCTACGGGGAGACTATCCTTCACTATTTTGATCACCTCGAGAACAGGATTCTCGAAGGTGGGGTGTAGGTAACACCACCCTTTTGACTTAGATGAATAGGATTACCTGAGGCCTATACACTATATTTCCTAGTCACAGTATAGTTGTTAAGTGATACACTTAAACTTAAAACTTATGAATAGTCATGAATGTTTAGGTGTTATTGATGATGATGCAAGTAATGCGATCTATTATGTGAATGAAAATTTCATGAATGTTTAAATGATATTGATGATGATGTATATGATGTGACATATTGTGAGAAAGAGAAATTGTTGAATGTTTAATACTGTTGGAATGATATTGGATACAATGAAATCTATTTTGGTAAATGATAATCTTGTGAATGAGTAAAGAGTATGAATTATG
>ML777656.1:409644-432212 GCA_009831015.1 Picea engelmannii | reverse complement strand
ATAAACGATGACAAAACCTCCAGCAACACGGTGCCCCTGTGTGTTCCATTATAGGGTGTTGACCCTGGTTCTGTTAGGAGGGGTGGAGGCTTTTCCCACCGTGTATCCTCCATTATAGGGTGTTGACCCTGGTTTTGTTAGGAAGGGTGGAGGCTTTTCCCACCATGTATCCTCCATTATAGGGTGTTGACCCTGGTTCTGTTAGTAGGGGTGGAGGATTTTCCCACCGTGTATCCTCCATTATAGGGTGTTGACCCTAGTTTTGTTAGGAGGGGTGGAGGTGTTTCCCACCGTGTATCCTCCAAAACCTGAAGTCCTGGGAGGGCGGTGCTGGTTCACGCTCCCCAGACGTGTGATGAGGACTATTAGTTGCCTACTAGGGAAGCTTGGTCGAGATAGCGACACTTCCACTTACAGGTTCTATTTGGATTTAGGCCAATATAGTTGGTGCTCCAAGATAGTCTAGCAGAGGACGGATAGGAGGGGAGATGAGTAGAATAGTTGAGCTATATGGAGATCTGTCTTGTGATGGAATGTGATGCCGTCCCTTCAAAAAAAAAAGGAGAATGTGTATATATGAATATTCATTATTCTGTAACTAAACCACAGTTGTTTAAAATAAATTACTGAACTGGACAATTGTAATAAAAGATTTCTCACACAGATAAATGATTGTTGTCTTTTATAAAAGACTAGCCTTGCTGACTAGAATGAATGCATACGTAAATTATTAAAGAATGACAGTTTGATCATTAGTACCTGCATGAGGTTTGCATGTACTAGCTACGCATGCATTCCTTGTACATATACATTAGTATGTATGGACTTCTTGATTTACTTACCAATATTGTCAGTTACTTGTTGTGAACGTCTGAACCATGCTCTTCTCCCCTATACCATCCGACACCTTAACTTTGGGACGAAGTTTCTTGAAGGGTGGGTGTATGTAACGACCCTAAATTGATAAATGATTAAGATTATTAAGTAAGAGTTAATTAAAGAATAATTGAGGATTAACTGAGTAATAATAATCTGACTGAAGATCACATTTAATGACCTGTGACATAAATTTAAGAGATCAAAAATAAAAGAGATAATAAGAGTTGCGTATGCCTAGGGGGTGGCGCATGCAGAGCGGGATAGCCCAGAAATCTCGAGACGATAAAATATTAAAGGGGGACGTAGGACGGAGGACGGAGGGGAGGTTGTGGAGTAATTGCGTGAGTCAACAGAGAGGAATAAGGGACAGGAAGAGGGGGATGTGCACACCATTCGGCGGGGATTGATGCTGCGGACTGTATTGCTGAGCTAGTTGTATTGGCTGAGAGCCATTGCATTGTGCCGTGAGCAGAATTTCTATGCACTGTGGTATTTGCTGTGCACTGTGGTATTGGTTGTGAGCCTGTTGTATTCTATGTGGACTATTGGCTTGCTGGGAGCAAGGAACAGAGTGTTCTGGACTGTGACTTTTGATCAGGGGAGGCACCGAGTTGCTAGAGGTTTTGGGCACGGAAGGCCTGGATATCCGTAGATATCTTGGAGCTAGGTAGTTTTCCTAGTTGGTAGGGAGGACAGTAGTTTTGGGTAGTTATTTTCCTATTTGTGGTAGGGTTGATCTATGTAGGAGGGAGTAGAAAGGAAGCAGCAAAGCAAAGAGGCAACGGAATTTAGCATCAGATCCAGGTACTTGTTAAGTTATGTGTTTATTTCTTACTATACATCATTTAGTATTTATTGATAAATCTAGTTACTGAAGTTGCTGTTATAAAAGTCAATATTATGTTATGAAGTTTTGTTTCAGTTTACTTTCTTAAAATGTTTAGGAAACTTAATGAACCTTAGTAATATATGGGCATTACACAAATCATCATTATCTTCTATCTCTTACTGTCTAGTATTACTCATAACCAGTCACAATACATCCAATCTCTCCAACAACTAACTCATGCTTCTCAACCATACAATATGAATGCTACTCAATCATGTATCAGAAATCAACATATTATAGAAATCATATCAGCACTAAATCAGAAGAGTGTTTCTCACTCTATCAGACAACAAAATCCACATCACAATAGCATACCAAGAATTCCCTAGGAATTCACCACACAACAACCCATAGTATCCATCAAGATAACAATGTAACCATACCAGAGTCTAAGTGGCAAATATGAGCCCATAGACTGTAGATCTGGAACCTGCTTCAATATTCAATATACTAGGATCAAATAAAACACTAATCTCCATAACTTCATCCACTTTATGTGCCCTATATTCATACGTCCCGAGTATGTATGCATCCTATCCCATTGTAGCCCATGTACACCTCAGAAACTAGGGTTTTTGAACCTCTGAGACTCTTTCCGTCAATATCTCAGACATGCCAAAAATTTGATGCATTCATTAGATCCTCCATACTCTTTCTCTCTCATAATAGATCTTTAATCATTCTGAAGAGATGCATACCAAATATACACAAAAAGGTACAATTCACAAGACACCCTAGCCTCTTATTTATACTCTTCATCTTCTAGGTCACTTAACCCATTTCTAGGTTACTTAACCCATTTTCCTCATTTTAGAGCTAACCACTTTCCATAAATAAAAAGTTCTCCATTACTTTATCATTTAAATATTCCTCCTTGATTTTTTCACCTTAATTTAATATTTAAATAGTACTTCTTGACTTTGTCACTTCACTTTATCATTTAAATAATAATTTCTTCTTCTCAAGAACTTTGACTACTTTGACCTTTTGGGGCTTCAAGCCTTCATATGAGTGTCCTTCATCTTTGTAGGGCCATAACTGTCAAATTATGAGGAGTTATGTGACATTAAACATACCACCATAAATGGCATGACAAGAACATTGATGTGATTGATGATTATTGCTCGGAAAAATAGTCACATTGACTATTGATGTAGAGCATGAATTATCTACATGTTGACATCAATAATTGGTAATCAGTGTTGAAATCAATGTTGGTATTTCCATAAATTCCAAAGGGGAGAGATTATTCTTAGGAATATAAAAGGCTTTCAGACAGGGGGAGCAGCCCCAAGGATATATAGTCACGAAATTTAGGCAGGGGGAGCATCCCCAAGGAGAGTTCAAGCAGGGGGAGCATCCCCAAGAGGAGAATGACCCTTTTCCATTGATGTTAAAGGGGGAGATATAGTCACATTGATGTGATTGATGATTATTGATGGGAAAAATAGTCACATTGACTATTGATGTAGAGGATGCCTTATCTACATGTTGACATCAATCATTGGTAATTGGTGTTGACTTCAATGTTGATACTGCCATCAATGCCAAAGGGGAGAGATTATTCAAAGAAATATCAAAGGATTTTAGACAGGGGGAGCATCCTCAGGGAGATATAGTCACAACATTCAGGCAGGGGGAGTAGCCCCAAGGAGAGTTCAAGCAGGGGGAGCAGCCCCAAGAGGAGAATGACCCTTTTCCATTGATGTTAAAGGGGAAGAGATAGTCACATTGATGTGATTGATGATTACTGATGGGAAAAATAGTCACATTGAATATTGATGTAGAGCATACCTTATCTACATGTTTACATCAATAATTGGTAATTGGTGTTGACATTAATGTTGGTATTTCCATCAATGCCAAAGGGGTATATTGTTGGATCATGTTGTCATTAATGCCAATGGTTTGATTGATTGATTTCAAAGGATTGATGATGAAAAGTGATTTATTGATGTGAAGTAATTGATTGATTTTTGTGAATGGATAGATATGAAGCATAATCATAGTCATATGATGTCATGCATAGATGAAGATGGATCAATGAGTTATCATTGATATGATGCATTGTTGGATTGATGAATCATTATTGTATTATCATGGTTGATAAGGTGCACAAATGGATGAACTCCAAATCGGTCCCCTTATGGTGAAATCCCTCATGGGAAGACGCTTTATGGTTGATTTATCCTTGAAGTATGGTTATATTTGTATGTGGAATAATGAGATGAAGATCAATGAAGTTGTTGTTGAAACTATCCTAGATGAATGGTGTTTGTCATGCCATTTCCGGTGGTATGTGGAATGTCACATAACTCCTCATATTTGAGAGTTATGACCCTACAAAGATGAAGGACCCTCATATGAAGGCTTGAATCCCCAAAAGGTCAAAGTCAAAGTTCTTGAGAAGAAGAAATTATTATTTAAATGATAAAGTGAAGTGACAAAGTCAAGAAGTACTACTTAAATATTAAAGTAAGGTCACAAAATTGAGGAGGAATATTTAAATGATAAATTAATGGAGAACTTTATATTTATGGAATGTGGTTAACCCTAAAATGAGGAAAATAGGTTAAGTAACCTAGAAATGGGTTAAGTGACCTAGAAGATGAAGAGTATTAATAAGAAGCTAGGGTCTCTTGTGAATTGTACCTTTTTGTGTATCTTTGGTATGCATCCCTTGAGCATGATTGAAGATATATTATGAGAGAGAAAGAGTATGGAGGATCTAATGAATGCATCAAAGTTTTGACATGTTTGAGATCTTGACGGCAAAATTCTTGGAGGTTCAAAAACCCTAGTTTCTAAGGTGTACGCGGGCCACAATTGGCCAGGATGCATACATACATGGGTTGTATGAAGATAGGGAGCGTACAGTGGATGAAGTTATGAAGATTGGTGTTTGAGTTGAATCCAGGCTCTTGAAGATTGAAGTAGGCTCCATATATACAGTCTATGGGCTCAAATATGCCACTCAGACTATGGTATGGTTACATTATTATCTTGATGGATACTATTGGTTGTTGTGTGGTGAATGCCCAGGGAATTCTTCATATGTTGTTGTGATGTGGTTTGTGTTGGCTGATAGGGTGAGAAACACTCTTCTAATTCAATGTTGATATGATTGCTATAATATGTTGATTGCCTATACATGATTGAGTAGGATTCATATTGTATGGTTGAGAAGAATGAGTTAGTTGTTGGAGAGCTTGGATGTATTGTGACTAGTTATGAGTCATAATGGACACTAAGAGATAGAAGAGAATGATGATTTGGTTGCAGAGGATCTAAGTTGATGTTGAAGAGAAAACCCTAAGAGCTCAGATGTGATACACAGGTTATAGTATAGACTGACCGCGTGCACACGCGGGATGTAGTGAGTCAGGGTGTGTACATATGTGGTATGCACTATTGCTAGGTCATGTACCTATTGCAAATTGATATTTGTTGAGGATTGTTGCCTCATCTCAGTTGATTCTGAGTGGGTAAGTTGATTCTTGCATTATAAAGCTGGTGCTCTTGTAGAGTTGTACTCTATTCAATCATTCTTGATAAACCCAAAGATTGAAGTCCATAATAAAAATAAAATTGTACATACATATTGTGTTCCTTGTGTTCCTTATTGTGATGATTTGTTGATGATATATTGTTTATAAATGTTGTTGATATTTACATTTTAATAGTTATAAATTTAAGTAATAAGTAATGAGTAATGGTGATTGTTAACTAAGGAGTCTTTATGAAGGGGAATTTTTTTAAAAATATCCCCACACTCATTCACCCCCCACTCTAAGTGTGGTTGGTGTGTCCAACAGGGAGTACATAGAATAGAATCTAGAGTCAAACTACACTAGTCTAACTACAAGAAGACTCCAAATTCAACTCCAACTAAGATATAGTTAGGAGACACTTATTAAATGAGAATTTGGGGAGCAAAGGGACACCAAGGAGTGAAAATAGGAACACATTGAGGTTTGTGAGGGAATTTGACCATTTTAAATTAAATAAAACTCGTAAATATTGGTGTAACTTGGGGAGAATATGAAAAGTGTGTGAGTGAATAATCCAAATTAAAATTAACTAAACATTTAATTATTTGTGCATGATGACATGTGTCAGGGAATAAATTTCTATAAATAAAATAAGTTAGAAGGAAAAATGATCTGATTTTCTGAGCATTGTTATGCTGCAAAATTTTTATTGGACTGTGTTTTACTTGTGAGAGTTGGGATACGAAGCCGGTAATAAGAGTCAAAGCTCTTTATTGCGAGGGAAAGTCTTGGACGTATTTTTTTGGTTTCCTGTGTGTGGCCCCTTTGTGAATCGAGCGACTAAGGGGGAAGAAGAGTACCCTTAGCATTGGCTGGGAGGTACTGGTAAAGTCTCTGTGATTAGAAAGCAAAGTAATGTAAGTAGTGAAATACTTTGAATGGAATATTCATTACACAACTTTCATTGGTTCTAGTATTTTTATATTCTGAATTTTCTTCGTAACTTTTTCGTAGTTGTATATTGGACAGATAGTTCCACTATAGAATCACTGGAAATACTGAAAGATACTTGTTACAATTACTGTTAACGAATATTAATTCATAGTTTATATTTTTAAATTACAATTGCTTCCAAGCGGATAATAATTAAAGTGTTTATATTTAATTTCGTTGTAATTCCATAGATTTTCCGATCTCTAATTTGGGAAGGATTGATCCTCATTGTGATATTTTGAATTTGTATTGTGAATGGTATATGTTCTAAAATTGTATTTTATCTATATTGAATTTTGAATGATCATAGTTTTAGTTGAGATTATTTCAGAATTTAACAATTCATTGTTTGTTGGGAAACCAAGGAGTTAGTTCTGAAATTATATCATGAGTTCCTCTATTGGAATTTCATTTAAATACAAACCAATTCTTATGATGGATTCTATGTCGAAATGAGTACTAGATCTGAAATTGTGCCATATATTCCTGTTTAAGTTTATGATAATTCATTTTTATCGAATGTGGGATCCCCATTGAAATTTTGTTTAGTACGCATTTATCATGTTTTTCTCTCTCAAATTTATTGATAAATCCAAAGTGTGTGTAGTATGCATCTCTGTGTATATTTGTATTCTGAATCCAAAATTTTTGGGATTGTGGGAAGCATGTTAAAAGTTTATGGACTTGAATTCGTAACCTCTGGAGTGTTATCCCTTTTTCCTTGACAATTCATGCATGTAACCACATGCTAGAACCTAGCGCTAGCCAAAAGGGCATTATTTGGAGCTTTGGGACTCTGGTGCTCCAGAATGTTTCTACTTCAACACTCCTCTTCACCCAGAATGTTACTGACCGAATTCAGTAATAAGCAAGGTCAACCAACAATTGTAGGTTAACTCTATATTTCCACTTTCCTCGTAAAATTGTATTAATTTAATGTAATGATTGGCATATATTCTCCTTATGTGAGAATATATGGTGGATATTTACTCCACATCTCCTGGCTTTAGGGTTTTTCTCTGATTTCATAACCTTAGACTATTTCACCCAGATCGATGAACCACCAACGGGATCAAATATATGATGTCTTACATCCCTCTTAGATCTATGGTTGTTGTACACTTCAGAATTTATAACTCCCAGAGTTCCTCAACCTTTTGCATCAACAACTTTTTTTCTCTAGAGTTTCGAACCTCTGAAGTATGAAGTCTTGGAGATCTAATGATCCTCAATTGATCGCTAGATATATTGTTTTCCTTCACTCTAGGACTACATAACTAAGGGTTTTCCTAATCCTTAGTAGCTACCTCTTAAACCAGTCTGAGTGTCAAATCCAAAATAACTTAGTGATCTAGGAGTTCCTTAACTTTTAACATCACGACACTATTTTTGTCAGAGTATCGAATTACTGAACCTCCGAAGAGCGAAGGCTCAAAAATTTAATGATCCTCGATTGAGCGCTAGATATACTACTTACCTTTACTCTAGGACTTCAAAGCTTCATATTTTCTCAGCTCTTAGATAGTTAGGACTCAAACCTTTGAAATCATCGTACTCTTGTGGATCTTATGGATATTACTCACTCACCTATCTACGATGTAGTTTCACTTCACGACTTCAAGCTTCAGGGCTCACTTAATATAAATAAATAAGATCTGTCGAAGTGACGAATCCCAAAGGTGTGAAGGTTTAACGAGTGCACTATTCCTATATAATTGGACAATTGCGGGGATTCTAACTGCTCACAATCGTATCCCATCCTCTTTTTCCTTCAAGGGATTTCAAAGTCTCGATTTCCTCACTTGAAGTATCAACACACTTTTTCTTCTAAGCTCTAAATTCTATTTTTCGTGTGTTCTTTTGAACATCCCCTATGTAAGCTCACACTGTCTCTCTTGAGTTTCACTCTTCCAAAAATTAAGGCCTTCACCCGCCTTGAGTGGTCTCTATGAACCGGGCGTTGTTTCTTCTAAACATGGGCCTTCAAGGGGCCCAACTACACACTTCTAGAGTTGGCTCTGGAAGTGTTTGCACCGTTACACCTAAAAGAGAAACTTCAAGTTTCTTACAAAACTTTTTAATTCATTCTGAGAATAGAATTTCACTCGATTGCAAAATTTATTCATCACAGTATAAGTTAGTTTATAAAGTACAGAGTAAGCTTATGGTTTCCTCTATGTGTTGAGAACTTTTTCTCTTGTTTTCTTTTCCTCCTCTAAATTGTTATGTAGATAAGATATTTATCTACTTGGTTGTAACTAGTAGGGTTGTCACACTAATTCCAGGTAAATATAAGTAGAATTGAAATTTTCATAAATGACAGAATGTCTATTTAAGGATCTCTAGTTTTTAGTGTTAAGTTTATGTCATGGTACTATTGAAAATTCTTCCTAACCTTTAATTTAGTAAGATGAATAATTATTGTAATAGTATATATTGTTTTATGAAGTGATGACTAAGATGCGAGATTCTCTATATTATTTTTCAAGAATTTGTAGTAAGGAATGCTGAGAATTATAGTTGAACTTAAAAATATATTAAAGTTATGGGAATTATATACTTCCTTGGTCCTCAGAACAATCGCCAGTCTTTAGACCTTAAATGGTCAAAATCAATTGGATGAATTCCAGAATTGAACGTTGATTATGTGTTTTGGATGTCCTAACCTTGCAGGATAGGTTGGGTGGGTACACATCTTATGTGATATTATGTGACATGGCAGATCCTTGATACCTTGAAATTGTATCTAAATCTAGTTGTGTAATGAGATGAATGAAATAGAATGTGTATTGTTGAATTATGTTAATATCATGTTTCACATGTTCTAATGATGTTTATTAAGGTTCATATATATATATCTTACTCTTTCTCAATTACTTATACGAAGTAACAGAGAGGATGCTACATATAGTATTAGAGTAGGTTCAACCTTGTGACATTGGACCGTTACGCTAGCCACTATGTTAAACTAAATCATTTAATTAGATCACCAATAAATATATGAAATTGTTCTTACAGGTAATAATGGTTAGAGAATGCAAGGGAAGTAGACTATGTGGTGTTGGAGGAAGAGGTGTGACACCTCCAATAGTACCCACGCCAGAAGGGTCTAACCCCGAGGGAGATGAGTAGAATACTAAGCCAGAACAGGTTGTTGTGGGAGATTTGGTAGTTTTGATGAGATCCTTCCAGAGGATGTCTGAGGCATTAACTAATCGCTTGAATCGAGATGAGGGAAAAATGTTTGTACCCAATGAGGGTTCACAATGTGCTCCATATGGTAGTGGTAATATACATAGATAAATTGAGAAGGTGAAGTTTTGATGCAGACCCCCCTTCTCTCCTAAGGGTTGTGTGACCTCTCAGTCTAGGATCGATCAAGAAACTGAGTCCAATTGACTCTTTGGCTCTCTGCTAGACCCCCAACCTACTTACATAGTTCCTTTCTCCAAAGATGCAGGCCATATGAGACCTGTGGGTTCACTCTTAAGAGTTGCTCAACTTTTATGCCAATCAGGCACTAGATCTTCTTTGGCTACGAACCTTCCTTCTTGTGACCACAACTATGACCACTTGCCTAACTCAAAAAGTGTTTCAGGATTTTTCATATCGAATATTCACATGCGAGTCACCTCGAATCTCGCGACCTACAAACTATCGATAGGATCCTAGCACATGCTAGCCCCTCTATTCTGCATCACCGATGTGACCCTTCGCTATGACTGTGGGCCAATATTCTGAGCACATGGTGATTTCACATATCGATAACTCCCAATGTGATTCACCTCCATTCTCCCAAGGTCTGAACTCCCGATGCTTCAGATATGATGGCCCAGATCCTCCCTTGATATGACGGCTCATATCAAATTGCACTCACTCCCGACTCCCCAAATGTTGATATTTCAGAGTGCCAAATCAATGACCCACAATCCTCGCAATTCAATAGTCCTGATTTCCTTTTTGCGTATCATGACTTCGCATTTCATGAAAGTGGAGGACTGCTCACCTCCCTTCTCTCGATATCTCCTTCCCTTGAAAGTAATCAATGGTCCATATCTCTCCTCTATCTGACAGCTCAGAATAAATCGCAAACTCATATTTCACGAGTTCCCAGAACTCTCCCTTTTGATTTCCCGAGTTGCGAACTCCAGAAAACACTAGATCTACGGTTCAACTACCTCCTCAATCTGATGGCTCATATGAAATTTTTATTTTTCAATTTGCGAGTTCTTATAAATCTTCCTTTGACTTCTCTAAGTCACAAGTCAGTGAAACGTTCATCTCTCACCATGTGTCCCCCTTGATGGACAGTTCTGATGATTTTGGAATTTCATAACCTCAATCCTCCTGTGTACTTTCAATGCTTATCTTTAATGCACTTTACCTTGATTGAGTGGTTATGATTCTTTTGTGATTAGGTTGAATGAATGAGATCTTTCCTCTCTTATGATTGCTCCTTGTTGTTTGGACGTTGATCGGATGGTCCAAATATTTCCTTCTAAGATTACACTTTATTCAGACTTAGAAGAGTTTTGAAAGATTCAAAGGCTTCGACCTTTATCCTTCCTACGAGTCCATTTATTGGATCTCATCCACACTTTAAGAAAAGTGTTATCCCTTTTGATCTTGGTCTCATGGAGACTTTGACTTCCCATACACTCCTTGAGTTTCATGGATTTTGATAACTCATATCCAAAGGATTTCTTGAAGGGAAATTTCTCTCGCCCTCCTAGCGTACTCCTTTTCTGGTCCTTCAACTTCTTGCAAAGTTTCTTCGACCCTTAGTGGAATCTTGGATCTATGCATTCCTTGCACCAGATCCTTATGCAAGGTTCAAATTCTTGCAGATGACTATGCACACCTTGCACCAGTCTCTTTGAACTCCTTGCAAAGGGAAGTTTCATGTTATCTCTTATGAGCTTCGGAACCGAAACAGATTCCATCAATTCCCTCGTGTTCTATGTGAACACCTTGCACCACTCGAAAAAAGAGAAATAATTGGAGCTTATCCTAACATTGATAGTTCCATCTACTAATAAATAAATTCATTCATTCATGAAATCACAATAATAGAGAATTGCAAAACAACATCCACATCATGCATTGGGTCAATTTTCCTTTGTTATATTCATAAGTGAAAATGGCTACAACTGTAATCAAAATAAAAAACTAAAAACTCATAAATCTCCTACTAACTTGAAACTAGCCTCATTTGGGCGTACATAAACTCTATTTATCTCATATGAATATTATGGTTCCCCCTAACTACTTATCTACATCAAAACCTATCCTGACGGCTATCCTAGTGCAGTTACAGTCTAGAGCAGGAGTGGAAACTCCCACTTTTCTCGCGATCGTTTAGCTGTGGCTCAAAAGTTTTTTCCAGCGCTGAGTTAAGGCGTGCTTCAAAATATCTACCCTAACTGCTAGCGTTGAGATTTTGTACAGATTCCCAGACACTAAGATGTCCTGCTCCGTGTTCTTGCCAGCAATTCTCTTGCATGAAACTCCTCTTGAAAAAAATTCATGGACTCCTGTCCATGATCTCCTGCACCAAATTTCCATTCTTCCGAATAACAACTTCATTTTACCAACTGGCATATTCTATTGTTTGTCCCTTCCACTTGACCAAATATTCAAAATAGGTCTTCATTCTGGTATTTTTATCGTTCCTCTGATCAACAATCTTCTCCATCTGTAGTTTTTCTTCTATCGACATTTGTTTCTCCCACTCGAGATCCTCTTGATATTCTGATCCCTCAGTGTCATTTTTCCTGTAAGGATACAGGTTTGAAACATTGAATATGGTTGATATTCCCACACCATCTGGAAGCTCAATCTCATAAGAGTTTGCATCAAACTTCCTCAAGATCTTACATGGACCTATCTTCTTCATCTTTAACTTGTTATATGTTCCCCTAGGGAACCTTTATTTCTTGAGATGTGCCAGAACCTGATATCCTACTTCAAATTTAAGTTCTTTGTGATGTTGATCAACTCTTCACTTGTACTCCTGGTTAAAACTCTACAATTGTCCTTTGATATGGATATGGAGCTTCTGCATTTCTGCAACAAAATCTTCTACTCCAGTGCTCCTAATCTCACTCTGTTCCAAGTCTCTCAACTCAGATACTCCCCTTGGTTTCATTCCATACAATATTTGGAATGGTATCTTTCCAGTGCTCCTATTTGGTGAGTCATTGTATGCAAATTTTGCTTGCTACAAAATTTGATCCCACTGATTATGGTGCTCAGTAAACAGACTCCTCAATAAGTTTCCCAAACTTTTGTTTACCACCTCAATATTCCCATCTATCTGGGGGTGATAAGCTGAGCTGAAGGACTAATCTGTCCCCAACTTCTTCCACAGTGTTCTCCAAAAGTGACCAACAAATTTTGTGTCTCTGTCCGAGAAAATTATTCTGGGTAGGTCGTGAAATCTTACAACTTCCTTGAAAAACATATTTGCAACATGTGTTGCATCACTGGTCTTCTGGCATGGGATAAAGTGTACCATCTTTGAAAATCTATCCACCACCACAAATATGGAATCAAATCCTTTTTGTGTTCTTGGAAGTCCCAACACAAAATCCATTCTTATTGCATCCCAAGGCCTCTCTGGTATTGGCAATGGTTGATACAATCCAGTGTTCTGTCTTTTTCCTTTTGCATGTTGGAATATTCTACACCTATTCAAAAAATTTATCACTTATGTTCTCATACTTCGCCAGTAGTATGAACTTCTCAACTGTGCAAATGTTTTATCATATCCAAAATGTCCAACCAATCCTCCACTATGATTTTCCTTCAAAAGGTTATCTCTCATTGAACATTTTGGTATGCACAACTGATTTCCCTTGAACAATAATCCCTCTTGAATCATGTACTCTGTCCACTGGCTTGTGTCTCTCAGCATAGGATTTTCACATGCTTCATATGCTTCCTTAAAATATGTATCATCACAATACATGTCCTTAAGGTGTTCAACAAGGTCTTCACCTAAAATTACTATAGAATCAAACATCTCCTGCTTAATGCATCAACAACCTTGTTAGCATTCCCAACAATATGTTTTATGACAAAAGTAAAATTCTTCATAAACGCAACCCATTTTGCATGCCTTTGATTCAATTTCTCATGTTTATTTATGAATTGTAAGGCCTGGTTATCACTATAAAAGACCAATTCCTGTGGGACAAGGTAATGCATCCACTTCTTCAAGGCTTGAATTATGGAATAAAACTCCTTATCATATGTGGAGTATTTTATCTTGGTATCATTCATCTTCTCACTGAAATAGGAAACAGGTCTATTATCCTACCTCAAAACTGTTCCAATTGCAACTCCACTTGCTTCACATCTCACTTGAAATGTCTTTTCAAAATTCAACAACACCATAATTGTTTTTTTGTTATCTTTTCCTTCAGTATATTGAATCTCCTCTTGACTTACTTTGTCCACTTAAAAGACTTGTGCTTCTTCTTCACTGTGTCCATCATTGGTGCACAAATTCCATTGAAGTCTCTAATGAAATTCCTATAGAATCTTGCTAATCCATGGAAGCTACTTACCTCAAACATACTCTTCGGTGACTACCATTCTTTGATTACTTTCACCTTTTTTGGATCCATCTTCAGTTCATTTGAAGAGATCACAAAACCCATGTAAGTGAGTTTTGCCTTCATAAAATATGACTTATTTATATTTATCAACAACTTCTCCTACTGTAATCTCCTCATCACTAGTGGAAGGTGCCTCAAATGATCCTCTCTAGTCATGCTAAAGATAAATATATCATCCATATATATAACCACAAACTTTCTAATGAAATATTTTAGTATTTCATTCATCATCCTGATATAAGTACTTAGGGAATTTGTTAATCCAAATGGAATAAGAAGCCACTCATAAAAACCTCCATTTGTCTTAAAGGTTGTTTTCCACTCATCACCTTCTCTCATTCTAATATGGTGATATCCACTTTTCAAATCTATTTTAGAAAATAAATTTTCTCCACCTAAATAGTCCATTAAATCATCCATTCTTGGTAAAGGAAATCTATAACTGATGGTGATCTTGATAATGGCTCTTGAGTCTGTACACATTCTCCATGCTCCATATTTCTTTGGACTCAACACAGTTTGTACTGTGCATGAAATCAAGGTCTCTTTGACCAAACCCTTGTCTAACAGTTCCTGGACTTGGTTCTTTACCTCCTCATTCTCTCAAGGTGTCAGTTTGTATGCCACTTTGTTCGACAGACTTGCTCCTAGTATCAAATCAATATGGTTACTGATACTTATGATTGGTGGCAATGAGTTAGGAAGCTCATCCAACACTATTTCAGTTAAATTATCCAACAATTCTTAAACTTGTTTAGGAAAATCATCCATTGAAGTACTTGTAAAGATAACTATGGGTTTCCTCACCACAACAAACTACATCTCCTTTTCTTTCTTGACCTATTTCAGGAGTTCCTTCCCACTCATGAGAATTATTCTTGTGTTGTCTTCCTCCTTCACTTTATTCTCCTTTATTGGTAGCAACATCTGTGTTCTACCATTTTTCTCCAGGGTGAATGTATTCTTCCTCCCATCATGAATGACATTATTGTTAAACTGCCATGGTCTTCCAAACAAAATATGGCATACGTCCATGGGAACTGCATCACATAGATTTCATCTCTATATCCTCCTATATTAAATTCAACCAAGCATTGTTTAGTAACCATTACCTGGTGTCCTTTCTGCAACCATGATACTTTTTATGGATTTGGATGTGAAGTTGTCTCCAGCTCCAATTTCTCCACCATTTCTATGGATACTAAGTTGTCAGTGCTCCCACTATTAGTTATCACCTTGCATACTATGTATTTAGTGTTGCAAGCTATTCTGAAGAGACTATTCCTTTGCACTGGCCTTTCAACTCATGCCTCTGGTTTTAATAGAACCTTCCCCAACATCAGTAATATTCCATCCTCTACTCCTTCTTCTTCAACATCTCTTCTCTATGCTTCTGAAATGTGAGCTTCACCTCCTCCTTCTTTATTTTTCTTGGGACATTCCCAAGACATGTGCCCTGTCTTTCCACCGACATAACATCTTATTTCTCCTCCTCCTTTTCATACTCTTCCTATAGAAGAACTTCTTCCACCCCCCTATCTTCCTAGGGAATTTTCTCCTCTTTCCGAGTGACTGTGTGGTTTTTCAGCGTCATCGTTAGAATTATGTTCCTTGTCATGGGTAACTCCCTTACCTCTAGTTGGGGTTGGGCTTTTACCTCTTCCTTGCTGGATTCATTTTCTAACCAAATTCTCCTCTGCCTTCAGTGCAAACTGATAAGAATCCTCCACTCTCTTTACTGAGATCATGCTGAGGTCGTCCTAGATTTCATATCTTAGGCCATTCATATATCTAGAAATGTTCTCTTCATCTCTCTCCCTTTGTCTAGTTCTAATTTTCAACCTATAGAACTCCTTTGTGTACTCCTTAACTGTCATCCCGTTCTGTCTCAGATTCTGCATATTCTTGAATAGATTGATCTGAAAATCTTTGGGCATGAACTTAGCCTTCATATTGGCTACCATTTTGTCCCAATTATTTATCTTATTTTTTCCTTTGCTTCTCCTCTTAGCCTGCAGTTCATCCCACCACAATGTTTCATGCCCTTTTATCTCGGTGACAACCTGTTTCACCTTTCTCTCTTCATTGACATCTTCATAGTTGAAATGATTGGCCATGGATCTCACCCAAACTAACAACTCTTTATCATGCAAATTTCCTTCATACATTGGGACCTCTATCTTGGCTCCGCCTCCCAATCTAGCAATTTCTCTCAGCAAGCATTCTTTGACAACATCCTCTCCTGTAGCTTCTTCGGATTATACTTCTTCACTCTCTGCATCGCTGATGTCTCCAACATTAGGTGCTCTCCTATGTGATGCCTCCATCACCTCTAATCTTGCATGAAGTTCTCAGATATCCCTTTCTATAGCTTGATTGGCTAAAGGTGGTTCCGCTCATCACCTTGGTGGAATTGTGTTGATTGTCTGTCACAAATAGAGTACAAATTTAATTTCTTCTATCTCCCCTCCTTTTCCTGTTGTCTACAAGAAAAAGTCTTCTTTTATACCACTTGATGTAGACACCCCTTCTCTCCTAAGGGCTCTGCAACCTCTCGGTCTAGGATTGATCAAGAAAATGAGTCTGATTGATTCTTTGGGTCTTTACTAGAATTCAAACCCACTTACATGGGTCCTTTCTCCAAATATGTAGGCCGTATGAGACTCGTGGGTTCACTCATGAGCTTTTTTCAACTTCTATGCCAATCGGGCACTAGCTCTTCTCTGGATATGACCCTTCCTTCTTGCAACCACGACTATGACCACCCACCTAACTCAAAAAGTGTTTCACAATTTCACGTATCGGGTCTTAGCATGTGAGTCACCCTGAATCTCCTGACCTATGAAATCCTGACAAGATCCTAGCGTGTTCTAGCCCCCCTATTCTCCTTCACCGATGTGACCCTTCGCTATGATCATGGGCCAATATTTTGAGCACATCGTGATTTCACATATCGAGAACTCCCCATGTGATTCACTTCCATTCTCCCAAGGTCCAAAATCCCAATGATTCAGATCTAATAGCCCAGATCCTCCCTTGATCCAACGGCTAAGATCAAATTGTGCTCACTCCCGACTCCCAAAATGACAATATTTCAGAGTGCCAAATCAACAACCCACAATCTCGATGATCCAACGGTCCTGATTTCCTTTTCGCATATAGGGACTTCACGTTTCACAAAAGTGGAGGAACGCCCACCTCCCTTCTCTCGATATCTGAAATCTTGATATCTCCTTCCCTCAAAAGGAATCAACGGTTTGAATCTCTCCTCAATCTGACGAATTAGATCAAATCACGAACTCAGATTTCACGAGTTCTCAGAAATGTCTCTT
Source organism: Picea engelmannii (assembly GCA_009831015.1). NCBI lineage: Eukaryota > Viridiplantae > Streptophyta > Pinopsida > Pinales > Pinaceae > Picea > Picea engelmannii. The sequence continues at coordinate 415,006 of ML777656.1, read as the reverse complement.
CTAATTTCCCAAGTTACAAACTCCCAATAAGACCAGATCTATGGTTCAACTCTGTCCTCGATCCGACAACTCAGATCAAATATTTATTTCGCAATTTGTGAGTTCTTATAAATCTTCCTTTGAATTCTCTGAGTCACGAGTCAATGAAACACTGATCTCTCACCACGTGTCCCCCTTGATGGACAACTCCGATGATTTTGTAATTTTGTAACCCCTCTTCTTAATCATAAAATAGGGGGATGACTTGTTTTGCTATGCAAGCACCCTCTACTCCATTAAAACAATTTTCAGGACCTTGCTCAATGTCTTAGTTGTGCAACAAAAATTATGTGTCAAGTTTATGCTTCTTATGGGTGTTTATGTGTGAGGTTTTTTAAAAGGTTAAATGTGTTTTTTAAAGAATACAACAACAACATAAACTGCAGAAAATAATAACCAACAACTCACAACAATAACAACATGATAAAGGAGTTCACCCCCAACTGGGCCACATCTCCTTGAGTCTCCATCAATGGACTAGGCTCTCTAGGATTAGTTTGTCAAAGATTCTTTTAAAAGATTCTTCTCAACTCCAATGGATTTACTGACTGTACCATTGGGTTCATAATACATAAAAAACCCAAAAATGACTAATAGAACTCTGAAAACGAACCATGGCTCATCTGGGCATGACCTCTTCTACATGTGGCCTTAAGCTTCCCTGAGATTCCTTATGGAAGAAACACCTTTAAAAGTCCTTAAATGCCTCTTAAACCTGTCCTAATGTGTTCATAGCATAAAAATTAATAAAAAATGACTATTCAGTCACATAAAATAGACTTGGACTCATCTAAGCATGACCTCCATCAATGGTGGCCCTAAGCTCCCTCGATCTCTCTGAAACTTCAAGGTAGAGAAACTTGAAAAAGAAGTCTCCAAATGCCTTTGAAAACTATGCCAATGGATTCATAACATCCAAAACCCCTAGTTGGGATTTTTTGGCACTTCATTTGACCAAAAAATGAAGAAGTTAGGCCTCTTACCATTTTCCTCCTTCAAGCTTGTTATCTCTGGTTCACCAAATCACACTTCCTGTATGAGTAACCTGGCTTCTGGGCGTTTCTCGTGCCTAAACCCAACATACGCACGCATGCCCGCAAAATGAACCAAATTGTTGCACCATTATCTAACTAATCCCCCAAATCATGGAGGAGTTGGGCGCATGGGGGGCAATGTGGCCATGTCCCAATGCTAAAATAGGGCTTCGTTAGTAAAGTGGCAAGAGACCTTGACAAGTGACGAGTGCACCAAGTGTCGAGCTACAAAACTAACCGTTTGAAAACAAAATCCATGCGCCAAAACTCCATGTGTGTCTGGGTCATATTGGCTAAGCATTATATGACCAAGGGCTGGGGCTAAGCCCAATCGGGACGCGCCCAAACTATACAACATGTGCATTCAAATAAATATTTACACATATGTTTAATAAGCAACACCATATGGCACACTGGTTTAGCAGCCTTTGCCAAAACTCTTCACCATTGGGGGAGGTTTGGGTTTCAAATCCCACAGACTCCATAAAATTTTACACATCATACCCAAGGTGCCACTTGGCATCCCACGCCTAGACCATGTGGCACCATATCATTTTACAACAACATCCCACATGGAAAAATCTCATTCACCCAAATGTTTGTCCAAATTGTGAACTCAACATCTTGCCACATCAACATTTCCATGTGTCGGGTCGTACACTTTCCATGTCAGCATGCATGGACTGCACAGTCAGCAAATTTTTTGCCTATTTGGAAAATCGAACAGAACACAATATCTCACTCATATGATGTCTTTTTGGACCTGTTCAAAGTGCATTGGGTTTGTGATGACGAGGCCTAAGATCTTGTTTGTTTTGAGGTGATTCAGAACACTTTTATGTTTGGGCTAAAATTTGACCCCTGGTCTAGATTCTGATCATGCCTTCCCACTGAAAGGATTTTGGACCCACAAAAGATGATGATTATTTGTCTGAGCTTCAATACTCTTCTGCTTCCAATTTCTATCAACTGATTCTACTTGAAAATTGTTTTTGACAATCACTTGTGTACCTTGACATGCCTTGCACTGCAACTGGCTATGTCCCTCAACCACTGTTCTTTGGCTGCTGTTGACCCACTATTCTCTTTGTTATTGGAATACTGACAACCTTCCCACTGAGAATCAAGTCCCTCTTTTGAACTCTTTGGCGTCAACACAATCCTCTCTACAATGGATACAAAAAAAAAAATCATGTGACATCTTGTCACAAACCAAGAAAACCATCAATCTTGAAAACAAACTGTATACAAGACTGAAAATAATGCCAACAAAGTCTTTTTTCTCTTCAAGCAAATGGTCATGTCTTGTACTTCATCAAAGTAAATGGCATTTTCCTGCATCTTGGTGTACTCAAAATCGAATTACAAGTCGACAAACACCATCGACTAAATATAAGTCGAAAAACATGATCGACACAACATAGTCATCAAGACAACATCGACACAAGTCGAGACTCATTTGAAACATATCAACATTCCCAATGACAAGTCGACATTCATGATACACAACCATGTTACATTCATGAGTCACTCATAGTGAAACTATCACAAAGTTCACTATTTACACATACAAAATCACATGCATGTGCATAGCTCTTCAACTCTCCTTCAAGTACAAACATAAGTACATAAACCCAAAAACATGTGGGTACATAAGAGATGAAATGAAAATCTAAATGGATGCAATAAGTGAGTATCATACCCATCTTTTACATCCTCCTAGAAAAGTTGTGCAACAACAAGAATGCCTTCAAAAGAATCACATTCACATGCAAACTTGTATCATACAATTTATGATAAACTGCTACAACTTGTCATACTTTCAATAGAAATGAGTACATAAGGCTGAAAATTTCATCTAAAAACAAAGAAATGCAAGCCTTACTTGTTAAAGAAATCTAACCATTTCTTACCAAGCCAATTCAACGGTGATTTTTTCTGCTGAAAATTGTCTTCTTGTGAATCATCTTGACTGACATCGATGATGGAATATCCTCTTCCATTCTTGCTAGTCTCTTTATCCATCTTCTTCTTGTGCCGTGGATGAGTGGTTGGATGCGATGTCCAACATTGGTCAATGAGATGACCCCTCTTCTACCAGTTAGTGCAAATCTTTTGCATCCTCTTTTCAGGTTTCCTTTGCTTGGAAAGTTTCCTGAATGTGGTCAATCTTTTCCAACATTTTGTAACATTATGGTTATCAAAACCACAATATGTACATGGAATTTTTCTTCCATTTTTAGATGAAAATTTACCATGCTTAACATAATCAAAAGCAACTGAATGATATGCATAAATATACCTTGAACATTCACCTTTATCGCCTTCTTGAGGAGGTGAATTTGAAAAGTTACCAGCTCTCCTTTGAAGACCAACAACAATGTTCTTGTCCTCATGGCTATCACAAATATCTTGTTTCAAACATATGCATTCATATTGAACACATTCTTTGCATGCTTGAAGGATTGAACTTGCAACAAAAGTGGTTCTTGGAACTTTTTCCCTTGTCTCCTCAACTTTGGAATATGCTCCATCTTTCTATTCATATCCAAGACCCCAATACTTGGGCCTCTCCTCAACAACAATATGCTCAAAAATGCCTTGTGCATGCTTTCCTAACCCTTTACCTTCATAGCACATTTTTAACAATAACTTGGACACTATTCCTCTAGTGTGATTTTCAAAAACACCAAAGCATTCATCTTGAGAGGAATTTGAAGAAAAACTAGCATTACATACCTCATGTTCATGCATGTACTTTTTAAGGGTTTCCTTTGCCTCATGGATTTGATTCTCCATCTCATGCAACTTTTCAAGAAGCTGGTGCTTCTCCTCCTTCATGGCCATCAACTTCTCTTGAAGGAAAATGCTCTCCTTTCTACCTTCCCACATCTCTTGCACCACATATCTCATGGTTAGAAACTCCTCCAACATCTCTTTGTTAAAGAACTTGTCTAATTAAGATGATGAGAACTCTTACTGTTTGAAGCTTCCTCCATCTTTGCAAGATATCAAACTTCAACACAAAACTTGCACAATAATAGTTGTTGGAGATATGGCTATAACAGAAGACTGACGCAGATGGTTAAGGTTGTCATTGATGGCAATCGGTTATAGAGCAGTCAAGGATGTCAACACACACACGAATGCTGAAACACGAATGCTGGAACACGAATGCTGGAACACGACTGCTAGAACAAGAATGCTGGAACACGAACGCTGGAACACGAATGCTGGAACATGAATGCTGGAACACGACTGTTGGAACACGAATGCTGGAACACGACTGCTGGAACACGAATGCTAGAACATGAATGCTGGAACACGAATGCTGGAACACAGATGCTGAAACACGACTGTTGGAACATGACTGCTGGAACACAAATGTTGGAACACGACTGCTGGAACATGACTACTGGAACACGACTGCTGGAACACGAATGCTGGAACATGAATGTTGGAACACGAATGCTGGAACACGAATGCTGGAACACGACTGCTGGAACACGACTGCTGGAACACGACTGCTGGAACACGAATGCTGGAACACGAATGATGTAACACAGGTGCTGAAACATGAATGCTGGAACACAGATGCTGGAACACGAATGAAACAGATGCTGGAACACAGCGTTTCATGATAAGGCATGCCTAGGGGACGCAAGTAAAGAACCAGTTCAGAAAATTAGGGAGAACGCTGACATGCGAAAAGCAGAAGAAAGAATGAAAGAAAGGGAAACTACAGTTGGAATTGAGAAAAGCAGAAAGACTTTTAGTCTAAAATTAGACTGGCAGTTAAGACAGGAGGAACACAGCGTTGCATGATGTGGCATATGTAGAAGAGGCATGCAAAGAGTCAGTTCAGAAAATCAAGGAGAATGTTGGCATGCGAAAAGCAGAAAAAGAAAGAAAGAAAGGGAAACTGCAGTTGGAGTGGAGAAACATATTGAAAACCTCTGCATGTGGTGAATCTATAAAATGCGCTGGAACAGAGATGAATTGCTGCTGTTGATGTGAGAAAGAGTGAGCGCTATGGATGTGAGAAAAGGAGGTGAATCTGTGTGACAGGAGAAGATGCTGAGAATGGGCTGCAGAGGACAGTGAGGCAGAGCAGCAGATCAGGAACAATGAAGAATACAGAGAAGCTCAGCAGAAAGGGTAAGCAAGCTATATCAGAATGAACAAGTTGATTTAAGCAATATGTATTTTGGTAAACTAGGGTGGTAGGGTGGTGCTAGGGAGATGTATGTCTCTTTCTCTGCAAGTGGGTGCTTGTAGAATCTGAAGGT
>ML777656.1:356676-383143 GCA_009831015.1 Picea engelmannii | reverse complement strand
GGCTGTTGTCCACCCCTCTCCCTCAACCTCTCTGCAATCGTGTGTGGCCCCTTTACTCCATATGTGAGTCAAGTCGGCAAGCTATCGTCAGCCTGCATCACCAATAATCATGTCAGAAATGTCCATATCAAATCATCAATCAATGAAACATCATAATAAACATATCAACTGAAAAGCAGACTCCCTGACTCAATCCGGAGTCCAAGGGGTTCTACCGATGCCTCTGCATCCTCAAGGTCAAAAATCCTGCACACTCAATCCAACTGAGTCAATAGCACCTGTCTACATCAAATAGTGACACATCATGTCATCTGTCAATCACATCATAATCAAATATAATAGGTCTAACATCAAAAAGGGTCCAGATCACTTGCGAGCAAGTGTCCTCAAATAATAAGTGTTCTCAGTGCGCCAGAGCGGGATGTTACATTGGAGAATATGGTGATGTGATTTTCACTTTGTGATTACACCTTTGTGCCTCCAAGGACACACTAAGTGAGCCGGACTTATCTCATGTTAGCAAGTGTGTATTAGGAAGGTGCTAACGTGAGCTAAGTCCAGCTCACTTCGTGTGTGTGTATTAGGACGGCAACACACCTACAACATGAAATTATGCACGGTGATATTTTAGCTGAAGGGGAGTGATCTTATATGGTGGAAGATGATCCTACCTCAATTAAACAAGGTCATCGAAGATGTGTCATGGGACTTGTTCGAGGAACGGTTCTGGGAGAGGTAATTTCCTAAGGAATTCATTGAGCGCTAGCTTAATGAGTACAAATCCTTACGACAGGGTAGTTGTAGTGTGCCATAATGTGAGGCCGGATACAATTTTGTGTTTTTCCTTAACTTCAACATTCATGAAAAGGTACATACTCTAATTCCTCAATCATTGCATGATGTAATTCAGAAGACCCTCATAATTGAGGAAGAGTTGAACAACGGGGGTCAGGGTAGGACTCCTTCTAGATATACTGTACATGGAACATTAGGAGCGCAAAAACATAAGACACCTGCCACACAAGATTCAGGGAATCAAGATATGCATAGAGGAACTATGTTCACAACACCCCAATAACATAATCCTCAATAGAGGACTCCTTATAGAGGACCATAGTAGAAGAAACATTTTAGGCCTGTTCAACATAACAAACCGAGATCACAGACTGTTAGACCAACATCTTCTACTTCGAGGACCAAGAACACTGGACCAAAGACTGGATGTTGGACATGTGGTGAGCCACATTACCAATAAGATTGTCTACAGTTGGATCATCAAGACCCACTATAGTTGGAGATTTTGGAAATGCCCATAGGATACATGTAGCAGTGAACAACCTTTAGGCTGAGCAGTAGTCCACTGTGCTAGAAATGCCAGGAACAATTTTTGACCAAAATTACAGTATATTGATAGATCTAGGTGCTATAGAGAGATTTATCTCTAGTGAAGCACTGAAGAGAATTAAGGTAAAGGTAGTTGAGGAAGACAAGTTCAAATACATAGAAATGACATCTAATGCAAAACAAAAGGTTGGACGAAAGTTTATATACTATATCCTTAACTTGGGAGACTTTGTGGCAAAGGTAGATATTTATGTCACGATCTTAGGATGTTATGACATAGTGATTGGTATGGATTGGTTGGAATCACATGTTTCCGTACTTAACTTTAAGATGAAATGGTTAAGTTTCACAGAGGATTTGGGACAAAGTAGAGTGATTGTAGGAAGAAACTATGGAGTGTCCTTGAGGTTTATTTTTTCCCTACAATTGCGAAAGAGTATGCGCAAGGGATGAAAGTTATATGCAATATTATCTCTGAATGAAAAGGGGAAGGAGGAAGGAATAGAAAACCTTTCTTTAGTACAAGAGTTTGCAGATGTGTTTCTATAAGATTTACCAGGTTTACCACCTGACAGAGAGTTGGAGTTCACAATAGACTTGAAAACAAGAATTGAACAGATAACTAGAACGCCTTACTGGATGTCAACGCCTGAATTGTAGGATTTGAAAATGCAATTGAAGGAATTGTTGGATTTGGGACTTATACGTCCAAGTGTGTCACCTTGGGGTGCACCCATTATTTTTGTGTGAAATAAGGATGGATCTTGGAGGCTTTGCATTGACTACCATCAATTGAAAAAAGATATGATCAAGAACTAGTATCTGTTGCCTAGGATTGACAATTTATTTGATCAGATAAAAGGAGAGACAATGTTTTCAAAAATTGACTTGAGGTCAAGATATCACCAGTTATGGATTAAAGAGGAAGATATACCTAAGACCACTTTTAAGAAGAGATTTGGACACTATGAGTTTATAGTTCTACCGTTCATATTAATGAATGCCCCAGGGGTATTCATGAGTTTGATGAATGGGGTGTTCCATGAATACTTGGATAAATTTGTGCATGTTTTTATAGATGAAATATTTATTTCTTCTCAAATGAAATAAGAGCATGAAAATGATTTAATATTGTTCCTACAGTGTCTATGAAAAAACAAATTGTACAGGAAACTATAAGAATGTTGTTTTTACCAATCGAAGATTCATTACTTGAGACATATCATATCTGGTGAAGGTATTGCTACAGATCCAGTGAAAGTGGAGGTTATTATGGAATGGCCAACACCGAAAAATCTACAAGAAGTATGCAGTTTTATGGGTTTAGAAGGATATCGCCAATGATTTGTCGAAGGATTTTCAAAGATAGCAAATCCAATCACAAAATTGCAGAAGAAAAACAAGAAGTTTGTATGGACTGAGAAATGTGCAGAAGCATTTCAAAAGCTCAAGGAGTTGTTGAAAACAACGTCGATACTAAAATTCCACGACATAGAAAAGTAACTCCTAGTATGCACAAATCCATCCAAGGAAGGTTTAGGCAGAGTTTTGATGTAAGATGGTCAACTTATCGTTTACATTTCGAGAAAACTGGGAAATCATGAAGAGAACTACACAACGCATCAACTAGAATTATTAGCAATTTTATATTCCTTGAGAGTTTGGAGACCTTATCTAATTGGACAAAAAAATGAATTAAAGACAAATCATTGTGGATTGTAGTATATTTTTAAACAAAGTGACTTGAACGTGTGACAAAGTCATTGTTCATAATTACTTAGTGAGTACGAATTTGAAATTACTTACATTAAAGGAACTATGAAACGAGTGGAATATGTGTTGAGTTGCAAACCACGCATATTTTCAGTATTACCTCTTAAGACAAATATTCGAGAAAATATTTTAAATTTACAAATCAATGATGAATAGTACAAGGAAGTTAAGAATATTGTTGGATAAGATACCATGATGATACCGAAGTACGAATATTATTCACTAAACAATGATCGCTTATTGATATTTAACAGAAGAATTTATGTGCCTCCTAATGACAAATTTAGAAGTTTGATCATAAGTGAAGCACATCGAGCAGTTTACGTGGCTCATCTAGGAATCACAAATATGAAGGCGTACCTTAATCCTTTATTCTTATGTAGGGTACTGAAGGCATACATAGTCAGTTATGTGGATAGATGTTTAGAATGTCAGAAAGTGAAGGGTAAACATAGACATCCAACATGATTGTCGCAGCCACATGTTATTCCAAAATCGAAATGGGAGGTAATTTTCATGGACTTTATCATTGGATTTCCATTGATGGCAAGGAGAAATGATTTGTTTTTTGTGGTATTTGACACTCTGACAAAGAGTGCATATTCTATTCCAATGCATACGACGTATTAGGTGCCAGACATAGCTAGAGTATTTGTCAGCGCGATTGTGAGATTTCATGGAGTACCAAGAAGGATCATATCTGAATGAGGATCGATGTTTACAAGATAGTTTTGGACAAATTCCAAGAGGGTTTGGGAAATTTATCACAACTTATCACCTAGAGAAAGATGGGAAAACAAAAAGAACAAACCAAATTTTGGAGGATATGTTGCATATGTATGTAATGGAACAATAGAAATGATGGGAAGAATTCTTTCCACCAGTAGTGTTTTAATTAAATAAAAACTATCAAAGTACGATTAAGATGGCCTTGCTTGAGCTTCTTTATGAGAGGCCATGTCAGACACCATTGATTTGGGAACGAATTGAGGACAAGGTTCTGGTAGGACCAAAAGTGATACAGGAAATGGAAGAACATATGCAATTGATAAGACATAGGATTAAAGAAGTGTAAGCTAGAAAGAAGAATTATGTTGATGCACATCATGATGACCACAATTACCAAGTTGGAAATAAAGTCTTCTTGTGTGTAAAACCGCACAAGAGTTCAATCAAGTTCAGAAAGGGTGCTAAAATATTTCTTATATTTGTGGTATCCTTCGAAGTTGTGGAAAACAAAGGACTCGTGGCTTATCGACTAGCCTTTCTTGATTCTTTGAGGCTTATGCACAATGTATTTCATGTAACTATTTTGAGACATTATATTAGTGATCCTTCACATATTATTGACATGAGTTCCTTGTGGGTGTTAGATGAGGTTTCTATCATGGTGGAGCCAATCTACATTATGGACCATCGCATACGAAAACTATGGCACTGAATAATTAATTATGTCAAGGTCCAGTGGGACAACTATAGTCCACACTCGGATACCTAGGAGGACACATTTTAGATGTGTGAACAATTTCCTTACTTGTGTGATATATTATACATATATATCTATGTCAAATACTTTTATTACTTTCTTTTATATATATTGTACAAACTTCAGGATGAAGTTTAAAATAACAGTGTGTGTATGTAACATCCCGCTCTACTGAGCACATTGTTATTGACTTATTCTTTGAGGACACTTTCTTGCAAGTGATCCATATATGGTACTTTTTTATTTCATTACTATTTTGGGTTATATATGACATTGTTGAGATGTTATTGCTTATTGATTATATTGATGTATATATATATTGTTAGATGATTTTAACGAGTCATCCTCATTGTGCATGACACATAATAGGTTAAGGATGTTGACAACATCGATGGATTCCCTTGGACTCTATATTGAGTATGAGAGTGGATTTTATTTATTGGGTATTTCATTTCACGCACATATGTTGTTTGATTGATTTTAGTATGATTGATGTATATGGAATTATTGATAGTGTTTTATCAGTGTATGAAGGCTTGACAGTGCTTGCTAATATGACTCACATAAGGAGTAGAGGGGCCATGCATAGAAACTAGACATTTGAGGGAGAGCAGTGGCATCGTCCCTGTCACAGCCTACTAGCACTCCCACTTTGGCCTGAACTATAGGTTAAGGATTACCTAGTTTGAAAGGTCCACAATATTGTGAGGGAAGACTGAGACAATCGCTCACGAAGATCTCTAAGGAGCACATAATAAGGAAGAGCTATTATTCCTTAGAAGCCCTTAATCTCTCACAGGTTCGACCGGGCGTATTGTTGATTCTAAGGGTTAGACAACTTCAAAAACAAGTCTAAGGCGAGTGACACCCTTGGACACAGAGGTGGATCTTGAAGGGAACATCCCATAATATAAAACTTGAAGTCAATAAATCTAGGTGGCATAGAAAAAATTGAAATAATTAGACCTTGTTGGATTAACTAATTAATTAAACAATAGATTATTAATTGAAAAGTCTAACAAGAGTCAAAGCCCAAGTCTAAGAATTGGCCTAAGTGTAAGTTTGATTTGGGAACTAACTAAAATATTAAAATTGGGATAAATCTAATACCAAGAAAAATGTGGTAAAAATATAAAGATTGGGTGAAATGCACATGTGTGCATGAATTTCATAAAAAAATAATTTTAAAATAAAAATAAATAATATCTTGAGAGATTGGGGGGGGTACACATAATATAATATAGAGTCTAACTACACTAGTCTAACTAAAAGAAGACTCCTAATCTAAATCCAACTAAGATCTAGTTAGGAGACACTTATTAAATGAGAATCTAGGGAACAAAGGGACACCTAGGAGTGAAAATAAGAACACATTGAGGTTTGTGCGGGAATTTGACCTTTTTAAATAAAATAAAATTGGCAAATACTCGTGTAACTTGGGAAGAATATGACAAGTGTGTGAGTGAATAATCCAAATTAAAATTAACTAAAAAGTTATTTATTTGTGCATGAGGACATGTGTCTCGGAATAAATTTCTATAAAAACAAATAAGGTAGAAGGAAAAGAGATTTGATTTTCTAAGCATTGTTATGCTGCCAAATGTTTTTTGGGCTATGTTTTACTTGTGGGAGTTGGGATACCAAGCTTGTAAAAAGAGTGGAAGTTCTTCCTTGCAAGGGTAATTATTTGAGCTATTTTGTTGGTTTCTTGTGTGTGGCCCCTTTGCAGCTCGGGGGGATAAGGGGGAAGAAGAGTACCCCTAACATTGGTTGGGAGGTACTAGTGAAGTCTCTATGATTGGGAAGTGAAGGAAATGAAGTAGCACAAGACTTTGAAGGGAATCTTCATTACAAAACTTTCATTGGTTCTAGTATTCTTATATTCTAAATTTTATTCGTAACATTTACGTAGTTGTATATTAGAAAGATAGGGCCGGTGTAGAATCACTAGAAATACTGAAAGCCAATTGTTGCAATTACTGTCAATGAATCTTACTTTAGAGTTTATATTTTTAAATTACAATTGTTGCCAAGTGGATAATAATTAGAGTGTTTATATTTAATTTTGTTGTAATTCCGTATGTTTTGCATTATCTAATTTGGGAAGGCTTGATCCTTATTGTGAAATTCGAATTTGTATTGTGAATTGTATCTGTTCTAAAATTGTAGTTTATCTATATTGAGGTTTGAATGATCAGAGTGTTAGTTGAGATTATTTCAAAATTTAACAGTGCAATATTCGTTGGGAAACCAAGGAATCAGTTCCAAAATTATATCATGAGTTCCTCTATTGAAATTTCATTTAAATCCAAACTAATTCTTATGATCGGTTGTATGTCGAAATGAGTACTAAATTTGAAATTGTACCATATCTTCCTGTTTAAGTTTACGATAATTCATTTTTTTCGAATGGGGGATCCTCGTTGAAATTTTGTTTAATATGAATTTATCATGTTTTTCTCTGTCAAATTTATTGACAAATCCGAAGTATATGTAGTATGGATGTCTTTGTTTATTTCTAATTTGAATCAAAAAAATTTGGGATTGTGGGAATATTGTTAAAATTTTATGGATTTGACTTCTTAACCTGTAGCATGTTAGCCCTTTTTCCTTGACAATTCATGCATGTAACCATGGGATAGAAGCTAGTGTTGGAAAAAGGGTTCTATTGGGAGATTCAGGATTTCAGTCCTCCAAAGATTTTATGCTTCAATACTCCTCTTCACCTAGAGTGTTACCAACCAAATTTAGTCTTGAGAAAGGTTGACTGACAGTTGTAGGTTAACCCTATCTTTCCACTTTCCTCGTAAACTTGTATGAATTTCATCTATCGACTGGTGGAGATTCTCCTCACACGAGAATATACGGTGGAGATTTACTCTGCATCTTTGGGCTTACAAGTTTTTCTCCACTTTCATAACCTTAGACTGTTTCACCTGAATCATCGAACAATCAAAGGGATTGAAGATCTGACAATTTACACTCCTCTTAGATCTATGGTTGTCGTCAGCTCTGGAATTCGAAACTATGGGAGTTCCTCACCCTTTTCCATCAACAACTCTTTTCCTCTAGAGTGTCGAACCTTCAAAATACAAAGTATCAAAGATCTAATGGTCCTTGATCGATCACTAGAGCTATGGTTATCCTTCACTCTAGGACTATGAAACTCGAGGTTTTCCTAATCCTTAGAAAATAGCTTTTAAACCATTCGGAGTGACGAATCTCGAATAACTTAGTGATCTATGGCTCATGTCTTTCTAGAAATTGATGGTTAATATTTACTCCGGACTTTAGGACTATAGGATTTCCTTAACTTTTAACATCAAGACACTTTTTTTCGTCAGAGCATTGATTTACCGAACCTCCTAAGAGTGAAGGCTTGGAAATTTAATGGTCCTTGATTGAGCAGTAGATCTACGACTGATCTTTAATTCAGGACATTATAGCTTTGGAGTTTCTCATATATTAGACAATTAGGACTCAAACTTGTCGAATCACTGTACTCTTGTGGATCCTACGACTAGTACTCACTCACCAATCTATGGTGTAGTTTCACTTCACGACTTTAGGCTTCAAGGCTCACTTAATATAAATAACTCAGATCTGATGAAGTGACGAAGCCCAAAGGTGTCAGGGTTTAATGAGTGCACTATTCTTGCCTCATTAGATGGTTGTGGGGATTATGACTCCTCAAGATAAGATCCTAACCTCTTTTTCTTTCAAGGGATTTCAAACTCTTGATTTCCTCACAAGAACTCTGCACACACTTTTTCTTTCGAGCTCTTGATTCTAATTTTTGTGTGCACATTTGTGCCTCCCCTATGTAAGTTTGCACTGTCTCTCCTGAGTTTCCTTCTTCTAAAAAGTAAGGCCTTATCTTGCCTTGAGTGGTCTCTATGCATCATGTGTTGTTTCTTTTGAACTTGGGCCTTCAAGGGGCCCGAATACACACTTCTAGAGTTGGCTCTGGAAGTGTTTGCATTGTTATATCCATAAGAGAAAATTTAGGTTTCTTACAGTACTTTTTAACTCAATGTCATAACATACTTTCACTCGATTGCAGAATTTATTCATCAAGGTATAGGTTAGTTTATAAAGTACATAGTAATCTTATGGTTTCCTCTATGTGTTGAGAACTTTTTCTCTTCTTTTCTTTTCCTCCTTCAAATTGTTATGTAGACCAGATATTTATCTACTTTGTTGTAACCAATAGGTTTGTCACACTAATTCCACATAAACATAAGTAAAATTGAAACTTTCATAAATGATAGAATGTCTATTTAAGGATCTTTGGTTTTTACTATTAAGTTTCTATCATGATATTATTGAAAAATCTTCCTAACCTTTAATTTAGTAACATGAGTAATTATTGTAATAGTATATATTGTGTTACGAAGTGATGACCAAGATGCCAAATTCTCTGTATTATTTTTGATGAATTTGTAGTAAGGAATGCTGAGAATTATAGTTGAACTTCAAAACAGATTAAATTTATGGGAATTAGATACTTCCTTGTTCCTCAGAACAGATGCCAGTGTTGAGACCCTAGATGTTCAAAATCAATCGACTGAATTCTAGAGTTGAGTGTTGATTATTTTTCTTGGAGGTCCTAACCTTGCACGATAGGTTGGGTGGGTAGACATTGTACGTGATATTATGTGATAGGGCAGATCCTTAATACCCTAAAGTTGTATCTAAATCTAGTTGTGCAATGAGATAAATGTAATAGAATGTGTATTTATGTGTATGTTAATATTGTGTTTCACTTGTTCTAATTATATTTATCAACATTTATACATTTATATATATATATATATATATATATATATATATATATATATATATATAACTCTTTCTTAATTACTTATATGAAATAAGAGAGGGAATTTTACAATGTCTTACTATGGTTAATGATGGTTTGACCATGGTTTATTATGTTTCATCCTTGTTAAACAAGGTTGACCACATTCGACTATGATTATATATTGTTGACCATGATAAAAACTTGTTATAAATACTCAACCATTGTCAAATCATGTCCACATAATCAATTATACTTAATGATATTTAATTATTATATTTTTATAAATATATTTTTATTACAAAACTAGGGTCTTTGCAAGGGTTCTCGTGATTGTTTCGCTATGTGTGGGGGTTTATGGAAGGTTTTGACCACATTGATGAGTTTGTGAAACTTGTAAAATATTTTGAAGATTCATTAACACAGTACTTGATATTTGTCAATCATAGCATTAATTTGACACTTGTGTCGTACTTGGAAAAATATTTCTCAAGAGTGGGAACAAATTATTTCGGCAGGGTTTCTACCCCAAGTGGTATAGGAATTGACATTTTATCCTTATCACCTGATCTCTCAAGCGATATTTTTTAGGATGCACCTTTAGACAGTAGATTCCATGGGGAAGAGACCTTTTTTGTGTATGGGGAGGCGCAACCTATCTAAGAAGGATGCATCCATAGCACTTGCTTGAGTGCATTATGTGGTTGATCTATTCACAGACTCGCTTGATAGTCTCCTCTGATGAGATTGTCGTTGGTCAGTTGGAGTCTCAGTCGAAGAAGGATTTCCTCTTCTTCCTTCTTAGGAGAGCCTAGAGCGTTTTCGAGGAATTTTTGGAGAATCTTGTGTCGACATCTCTCCTCAATATCTATCCTTTGGAAATTCCTGAAAATTTAAGCACAAGACAAGTAAGAGTTAATATCTCCAACATTGACCAACAAAAATTATGAAGAAAGAAAAAAAAAAGACAAAATTAATAGAAATGTTCTTTTTGTTAGACACAATTATAATAGGGTGATTCATAACTCCACTACCCATGCCCATTTAAAATATATATTGTTTTCTTAATATTATCACAAATAACCTTGGTAAATCCACCAAGAGTACATGGGTCAAAGTCTGGTAATAGAGTAGCGGTTATATATATGGGCAATCATATTTCATGCATCCAATAGGTATGGAGCAGAGTCCATGAAAGTCAACGATTAACTTTACGCCATGTTCGATTGGATGGAAGAAATATGCCATCTACAAAGAAATGGCACTAACTATAAACATGTTTGTATTACACTTGGAGAGGGAATTAATAGAGAAAATGTATTATATGATTGCAACTTGTTGGAATTCGGTTTATGACAGACCTTTTTATATACTAATAATCTCGGATTAGATTATTTGGCGTTGCTAAAGATTTGTTTGTGTGTGGTTATAAAGCGTTGTTTATATGTTGGGTATGTGTTATATTCTTTTCTTGTGTATGTGTGGGTGCATTAGATTCATCAACTGCGTCTGACGGTCCCTCTAGTAGTGGTCTTTGTGTCGTGTGCACCGAGTACTTTCCTCAGGGGGAGGAGGTGGGGGTGGGTAGGTATGCCCCCCCTGGTTACGCGTAGTGCCCAAAACTTTTTTTTTGGGTGGTTTTTGCTATTTTTAGTGGATTTTGTTATTTTTAACAGTTTTCTAAATTAATCCCAAATTAAGGGAATAGGGTTTTGGTATATATAGAATACCTAAAAGCATTGTATATATTGTATGGTGAATGGTGAAATTCGATATAATGAATATAATACAGGTTTTCCTGGTTGGGGATTTATGGTGTAAAATCTTTGTGTACTCTTTGTATGAGGCATTGATTAAATTCTTCTTTTCTTAAGAATCTATATGCATTGCTTTACTTTAGAGGGACACCTTTGTTGCTGAGGGTTTGGCTCGGTCTTGATAGATCAAGTTGATCTTGGGTCTGTGATAAACCTGGGTTTACTGGGAGCTTTTGCAGTGTTTATTCAAGTGTATAAAGAGGAATGGCGAGCTCTTCTAGAATCGAGATAGATAAGTTCAACGAAAAAAACTTTGAGTTGTGGAAGCTCAATATGGAGAACCTTCTTGTAGACAAGGAACAATGGATCACTGTGGATCCTGGTACACAACCTACTGGTACACCGTCTACTAGCACACATGCTACTGGTACACAACCTACTAGTACACAAACTACTAGTATACCACCTACTAGTATGTCGAAGGAATATTGGGAGAAGTTGGACATAAGAGAAAGGAGTACTATTCAACTTTGCCTAGCAGATTCAGAGTTGTTGAATGTCTCAGGAGAATCTACAACCAAGCAACTATGGGATAAATTAGGGAATTTATATCAATCAAAGTCCTTGGTAAACAAGTTGTTTCTTCGATAGAAGCTATATCATCTAAGGATGGAAGATGGAGATTCTGTGACAGAACATATAAATGCCTTTAATACTCTGGTAAGTCAACTTGTCTCTGTTAATATTATGATTACAGAAGAATATAATTGTATTACTTTTTTATTTTCTTTGCCAAACTCTTGGTATAATCTGGTTGTAGCAATAAGTAGTACCACTCAATCTACATTGAAGTATGAGGATGTAGTTGCATCCTTGTTATCCGAAGAGATGAGGTAGAAAAGCATGGATGGTGACACAAGTCGTGTCCCTCAAGGTTCAACTTGCCTCCACCAAGACCTCTTCCCTCTCACAGGCCCGAAGAGTTGTAACACCCTTCAAATCCCATATCGGGACTTCTCGCCACCCACAGGATGCTCTGTTGCTCTCCCGGCAGTTGCCCCGGGAAATCGGGTTTCGCGATATCGCGAACCCGATGTGCACTCCTCGTGCAACTCCAAACTCTGAACCCCGAATGTCGATGGTCAACGGTCAACGGATCGGCATATCGCTACTCACGATGTCAACAACCTACCTTTCCAACCCCCAAGTACCGAGGTGCTGATCTCCCGACTCGACGCCACCTAGACTCCACTCATTCCCGAGGACCCACGCTGCCACGTTACCCTCGGGATTTCACGGATTCTGAATCCACGATGCTAGTTTCCCTTGTCGTTGGAAACCCCGAACGCCAAATTTCGATCCTCCCGGGATCCGATGCCACCTGTCCTCATCACGATCGACGGCTCTGATAAAATCGGCAATTCGCAATTCGCGATTCCACAGGGCATGAACTCACCTCGCCAAATGTCGAATGTCGAACCCTTATAGCATCGGTTTTTACCTCCTGTGCCAAAGGACTAAACTTTGCGCAACTTCTCCACGATCGACGATCGACGGGATTTCGCAAGCCTCGCCTGCGAACCCTGGCCGTCAATTCTCCTCCTTGGAGATTTCTATGCTCCAAAGTTTTGCCTTGTGCGAACTTCTCCTGGATATGCTCCTACGACATTCATAAAAGGTGCTATGCCTCTTGAGATGATTCACTCGGATTCCTTCTAAGGAAGGTCCTTGGTCTCCACTCTCCTTGCAGTTGTGACCTCGTGCATAAAGCCACTCACCGTCCTGAGTTTTCTTCTTGAATCCTTCAAGGATTCAGTTGACCTATGCACTCTCCTTGAGAATTCCTTGCGCGCAAAGTGCTATCTATCCTGAGCTTCTCCTGTAGCTTCGACCTCTACAGAAACTTGGTTCTTCTTTTCTTTCTCTCGCAGATGGAGAATACAATGCCTCCTGACAGTATTCCAACCCAAGCAACCTATTTGTTGAGTACTTCTGGGTATTTAGTAACCCAGTGAAAGCTCCCTCAGTGGATGCTTCCTTCAGCTATGAAACTCAAAGAGTTCTCTTCACCTCGTGTCTGTCTACAACCTTCCTCAACGCCCTCCTGGCAGAGTTTCTCTTGTCTTAAGGATGCGCAACAATTACACTTTCCCCTTTTTCCTTACGCACTTCACTCGACGTCCTCCAGACGGAGCTCTTTAGAATCCTCACCAAATTCTGGTCTTTCAAAACTCACAGCAGCGTTCTTTCCTTACACACGCTCGATACCCTCTTGGTAGAGCTCCTACAAAACTTCTCAAAGATTCTGTCTACAACAGTGTTTCAGCTACACTGTCTTGACTATTGAGGTGTTCAGTAACCCCAAAAGTCCTCCATCTATATGAGTTGCTGACTTCAGTCCTGTGCCCTCAGTGCATCTCTGTCTGACTCCTCAGAGTTTAGAAGTGCTAATCCTGTGCACCGATATTCAGAGTCTCAACACTCTGTCACGCCCCCCCCTGGCATGAAACCTCAAAGACCTCTCAGACCTGAAATCAACCACACTCCCTACAATGGCATAATCACAATACACCAATGCAGCATATAATGAACACACACAGACATGCATATAATGAAAGAATAATGCAGGAAAAACTGCTCTGTATTAATAATGGCAAATGCCTGTATAATTTACAAGGTGTTCCTCGAGATCTCTCTCGGTTCTCTCTCTCTTCTCCTCATCCACCCCTCAAAATGAGATCCTCCTATATCTTTTACCTGAGGGCTCTTAACACTCCCCTCCAGGATTTACCTACTCTAATAAATTACAATCAATGGGCTGTCTAGTCCATTTCGGATCTAGATCTCAACCGATCTACAATAAATGCCTATCTTATCTATAGCCTGCGCAAAGGCATGGCTCTTTTGGCTCACCAGCCTAAGACATTAATTTACATTCATTACAAATTCAAAATGAGGCTACGCCTCCCTTCATCTCTGAATGAGTGCGCGCTGACGTGGTTGGTTGGTTGCATGGAGAGATGCTCCTGCATCATACTCCATAGCTGCAAAAATCATGAGCTCCTTCTCTTGAGCTTACCCTGTAGTTCTTGGAATCCTCATGGGTCCCAAACAAGTCTTTTGAGATTTCCATGCACTCCATTATGTTGCTGCTGCTGCTTCCGTTGCGCTGTTGCTACCTTTTCTTTGCCCAGCCCCTCTTCGCTGGTAGTCTGCACTGATCTCAACATCAGCTCCCTGATGTATTCTATCTCTTGGTCCAGTTGCTCCAATGACTGGCTCTGTTGTTGCAGTCTCCTTAGCTACAAAATTTTTTGGCACATGGGCAGATTGCTATGCTCTCCCATGCTATCTTCTTCGTCTTCATATGTGGCCTTAAATTTCCACTCTGCTGCAATCTTCATCTCTGCAATCTCTTCTTGATTGACCTGCTACTCAGTTATCTTTCCTGACAGCTCAAGTTCTGTCAGTTCTCTTGTTGGCTCTGGATGGTTCAGCCAATCCTCCAACATATCTAGCTCCATCTCCCATGGAGTAATAAATCTATCTTCCTGCTCCTCGGCTTCTTCCACTGCTAGCTTCAATGCTACAATGCTCTCAACTTGTTGGCTGAATCTATTGAGCTGCTCCTCAGAACACTCATTTTCTGCTCCTGCTGTCATCCTCAGTGCTGCAGCTTCTTGGTTTCCATCTCCCCAGATGAATATGTTGAGACATTCCTTAGAATTCTTGTCTCCTCCATCTTCTGTTGCAAATTCTCCTGTTTCAGCCCTTTCAGCTTCAACGCTGAATTCTTGGAGCCATTCCCCGGAATGCTCACTCTCTTCTCCCACTTGGGCAGCTCCCAAAGTCTGCTCCAACTCTTCTTCTTCGACAGTCATCTCTCACGGTGACCATTCTTCTGTTGTTGCTGCACCTGCAAAACAACTTCCTGCCTCTGCTTGGGCACATGGTAGGAATATTGAAATTCCCCCAATCATCAGAAGATCCCTCTGATCTTCCTTCTCTGTCAGCAACCCCTGTTGATCCAAATTTTCCTGTCCATCCCTACCCACCTGGCGATATGGGATGCTCTGACTGCTTCTCTGGCAGACCATGAGATCAACCAATCCCACCTTCATCAGCAACCCTTGCTGGATTGAACTCTTCTCTGAGCCCATGAGACTCCCAGACAGTCTCAATTTTTCATCTCTGCCCCCCTGGCAGTTCAAAATGTTTCCGCTGCCCTCCTGGTAGTCTTCGAGATCTCCCTCTGATCTCTTTTCATTGCCCAACTGGCAATGAAAAATTTCTTCGTCGTCCTCATGACAGCCCTTGAGATCCTCAGTCGTTCTCATTTTGGGTTATTTGCCCAACTGGCAATTTGAAATTCCCTAACTATTCTCACAACAGTCTTTGAGATCCTCAACTGATCCCAACTCGTTTCCCTCCTCGCAAACTAGAATTTCTTCTTTTCTGGCCAACCGACAGTACTTGAAATCATCAGTCGATTCCAATTTATCCCAATCATCATCATCATCGAGACTTTTCCCCGTCTCTGGCCAACAGTAACAAATCATTTCTTCTTCTGTGGCCTTCAGGTCCTCAGCATACCTCAACCATCTTCTCAACAGCCTACGCTGTGCTCTGACCATCAGCTCCCTGACTGGCCATTTAACCGTTAGCGTCTTCATGGGCCATTCATTAACCCATCTCGGATTTTTATCCTGCCGCATCTTCATCTCGAGCTCCTCCATCTATCGCTTGATGTCAGTGAGCTCTTTATCCATCTCTTCTCCGCTCATTAGCTTCGAGCTCTTTATTTCAACTCGTTTATGGCCTTCAGTAGCCATGCTATTGGTTCTATCCACCTCCCTGGCAGATCTACTGCTGTCACTCCTACAATCCTGAGTGCTCAACTTCATCTTCTCATAGTATCCAAATGACTGTATCCACGACTGCTGTCCACTTGCACGTGGTTGTCATAGAGTCTTCAGTAACTCTATCTTCCTCCTGCTGCTAGATCTGATACCACTCTGACGCAAGTCGTGTGTATCAGAGTGCTTCCTCTTTTTCTCCTTCACTTCTCTCGCCAGAAATATACACACGAGATGAGAGGCTCTAATACCACTCTGATGCAAGTCGTGTGTATCAGAGTGATTCCTCTTTCTCCTTCCCTTCTCTTGCCTGAAATATATAGACAATATTTCGGGCTCTGATACCACTCTGACGCAAGTCGTGAGTATCAGAGTGTTTTCCCTTTTCTCAGACTCGCCTCTGAGACTACAATCAAACCTGCACATCACCTACACGGTTCAAATAAACCAACACAACTTCTGGGAAAACGAGAATGAGAGCTTAACTGTTGAGCCTCATCGACACACTCTATGCGGATGAATTCGACTGCACTCGATGCAGGAATCTCCTGGCTCAAACAGAGAAACAATTGAAACTCATTCACTTCTCTCTCCCAGATTTCTAATCTGCCATGAAATTACATATGCAGCATATACAATGAAAGCATAACAAGAAGCAAGTAAGCAACAACATAATATCAACAACACACAGAGAACAATCACAGCCATGGAATTGAATCAAAGCTTTCCTATTAATTCAATATCTGTACATGGGGATTCTTCACCGGTTCTCTGTTTTGCTCTCTCCTCGCTCCTGAATTCTAATGCTCCAAATGCTCTGATACCACTCTGACGCAATTTTTGTCCCTCAAGTTTCAACTCGCCTACACCAGGACCTCTTCCCTCTCATAGGCCCAAAGAGTTGTAACACCCTTCAAATCCCATATCGAGACTTCTCGCCACCCATAGGACGCTCTGTTGCTCTCCCGGCAGTTGCCCTAGGAAATCGGGTTTCACGATATCGCGAACCCGATGTGCACTCCTCGTGCAACTCCAAACTTCGAACCCCGAATTCTGATGGTCAACGGTCAACGGATCGGGATATCGCTACTCACGATGTCAACAACCTACCATTCCAACCCCCGAGTCCCGAGGTGCCGATCTCCCGACTCGACGCCACCTGGACTCCACTCATTCCCGGGGACCCATGCTGCCACGTTACCCTTGGGATTCCATGGATTCCAAATCCACGATGCTAGTTTCCCTTGTCGTTGGAAACCCCGAACGTCGAATTCTGATCCTCCCGGGATCCGATGCCACCTGTCCTCGTCACGATCGACGGCTCTGATAAAATCGACAATTCGCAACTCGCGATTCCACAGGGCATGAACTCACCTTGCCAAACGTTGAATGCTGAACCCCTATGGCGTCCGTTTTTACCTCCTGCGCCAAAGGACTAAACTTTGTGCAACTTCTCCACGATCAACGATCGACGGGATTTCGCGAGCCTCGCCTGCGAACCCTGGCCATCAATTCTCCTCCTTGGAGATTTCTATGCTCCAAAGTTTATCCTTGTGTGAACTTCTCTTTGAGCTGCTCCTACAACATTCAAAAAAGGTGCTATCCCTCTTGAGATGATTCCCTCAGATTCCTTCTGAGGAAGGTCCTTAGTCTCCACCCTCCTTGCAGTTGTGACCTCGTGCATAAAGCCACTCACCTTCCTGAGTTTTCTTCCTGAATCCTTCAAGGATTCAGTTGACCTCTGCACTCTCCTTGTGAATTTCTTGCGCGGAAAGCGTTATCTGTCCTGAGCTTCTCCTATAGCTTCGACCTCTACAGAAACTCGGTTCTTCTTCTCTTTCTCCCGCAGATGGAGAATACAATGCCTCTTGACAGTCTTCCAACCCAAGCAACCTATTTGCTGAGTACTTCTGGGTATTTAGTAACCGAGTGAAAGCTCCCTCAGTGGATGCTTCCTTCAGCTGTGAAACTCAAATATTTCTCTTCACCGCGTGTCTGTCTACAACCTTCCTCAATGCCCTCCTGGCGGAGTTTCTCTTGTCTTCAGGACGCGCAACAATTATGCTTTCCCCTTTTTCCTTACGCACTTCACTCGACGTCCTCCAGACGGAGCTCTTTAGAATCCTCACCAAATTATGGTCTTTCAAAACTCACAGCAACGTTCTTTCCTTACACACGCTCAATACCCTCTTCATAGAGCTCCTACAGAACTTCTCAAAGATTCTGTCTACAACAGTGTTTCAGCTACACTGTCTTGACTATTGAGGTGTTCAGTAACCCCAAAATTCCTCCTTCTATATGAGTTGTTGACTTCAGTCCTGTGCCCTCAACACGTCTCTGTCTGACTCCTCAGAGTTCAGAAGTGCTACTCCTGTGCACCGCTATTCAAAGTCTCAACACTCTGTCACGCCCCCCCTGGCATGAAACCTCAAAGACCTCTTAGAACTGAAATCAACCACACTCCCTGCAATGGCATAATCACAATACACCAATGCAACATATAATGAACACACACAGACATGCATATAATGATAGAATAATGGAGGAAAAATTGCTCTCTATTAATAATGGCAAATGCCTGTATAATTTACAAGGTGTTCCTCGAGCTCTCTCTCATCTCTCTCTCTCTTCTCCTCATCCACCCCTCAAAATGAGATCCTCCTATCTCTTTTACCTGAGGGCTCTTAACGCTCCCCTCCAGGATTTACCTACTCTAATAAATTACAATCAATGAGCTGTCTAGTCCATTTCGGATCTAGATCTCAGCCGATCTACAATAAATGCCTATCTTATCTACAGCATGCGCAAAGGCATGGCTCTTTTGGCTCACCAGCCTAAGACATTAATTTACAGTCATTACAAATTCAAAATGAGGTTGCGCCTCCCTTCAGCTCTGAATGAGTGCACGCTAACGTGGATGGCTGGCTGCATGGAGAGATGCTCCTGCATCAGATGGTCATAGCACAAATGCTTTATTTGTAAGAGGTTGTACCCAAGACATGAATCCTAGTAAGCCTTCAGGGGGGAGATATAAATATACAAGTATATCTAAGTCTCTAGGAAAATCTTTGAGGAAATGTTGAAAGTGTGGTAAAATAGGGCATTATAAGAAAGATTGCAAGTCTAAGAAGGTTGAAAAAACAAAGGGATTTGATAGTACCTCTTCCATAGAGGAGAAAACCTCCACTGAAGAAGGAGATGATGTTTACCTAGCATCTACAAGTACACATGTAGACTGCGATGTATGGTTGATCGACTTAGGTGCATCATACCATATGAATCCTCATAGGGAGTGGTTCTCTGAATATGAAAAATATGATGGTGGTGATGTATTCCTAGGAGATGAATCGACAAAACAAATCTTAGGACATTGAAGGGTTAAGTTGCTGCTAAAATATGGAAGGATTAGAACTCTCCCTAGGGTTCTGCACATTCCAAAACTTGTCAGGATCCTAATATCTGTAAGCAAGTTGGATGATGCAGGAGTGGATACTGTATTTGGAAATAACACTTGCAAGATGGTATGAGGAGCAATGGTGTTTATGAGGGTAGTTCAGTGTGGAACTCTGTACAAGTTGTTGGGAAGAAATTATACTAATGGGTGTAATAGTTATGTTGTCCTTGAGCAGAAAAATAAAGAATACAAGACCAATAATTTCTCTGAAAAGAAGACCATATTGTGGCATCAAATACTGAGGAATATTGGAGAAAAGGGCCTTCAAACACTACATGGTAAAGGCATGGTTGAAGGTATGTCTAATTGCACTCTGGATTTTGATTTCTATGAACATTGCATATATGGTAAACATAATCGAGTAAGATTCCCATCTGGTGCTACAAGAGCAAAGGGGATATTAGAATTGATACGCAGTGATGTGTTTGGACCTTTTCATATTGCATCACTGGGTAAGTCTATGTATTATGTTTCATTCATAGATGATTTCTCAAGGTACACATGGATTTATTTTCTTATAAACAAATCTAAGTTATTTATAAATTTAAAGAGTTTAAGGCTCTAGTAGAGAATCAGATAGAGAAGAAAATAAAGGTATTGAGAACAGATAATGGTGGGGAATTCTGTGGAAATGAATTCGAAGAATTCTATAAGAAGTGTGGTATAGCAAGGAAGAAGACTAATCCATACACTCTTCAACAAAATGGAGTTGCAGAAAGGATGAACATGACACTGATAGAAAAAGCAACAAGCATGCTCAACGGTGTTGAGTTAGGAAAAGAATTTTGGGCAGAGGCAATGGGTACAACATGTTACCTGGTCAATCGATCACCTTCATCAGCGTTGGATGATAAAACTCCACACGAGGTATGGTTTGGAAATAAACACTCTATTCAACGTCTTAGAGTGTTTGGTTGTGATGCTTATGGACATGTTCCAAAGGAAAGAAGAAGTAAGATGGATAAAAAAGGATGAAAAGTGTATCTTTATTGGTTATAAAGATGGTGTGAAAGGTTATAAGCTTTGGAACCCAAAAAACAAGAAGATTGTTTACAATCGAGATGTTGTTTTCAGAGAGGTAAAAGATGTGTCCAAATAGGATTTCCTACCAATGCAAGATGAACCTGAGAAAACAGATCTTGAGTTGGATGATGCAAAATTTGAATCATCTGAAGAAGAGGAAGCAGAATAAGAAGAAGAAGAAGAAGAAACTCATGCCCCAGTATTGAGGAGATCAGTGAGAGATGGAAAGAAACTAGAAAGGTATAGTCCACCTGATTTTCGGTCCAATTTTTCTTTATCTATTACTGATGATGATCCTGAACTATCAAGGAAGCAGTGAATTCAGAGGATATTAAACTCTAGAAGAAGGCCATGGTTTAATAAATGGATGCCTTGGATAAGAATGAGGCATGGGATATAGTTGAGTTGCTAGCTAGAAGAAAATCGGTTGGTAGAAAATGGTTTTTCAAGAAGAAGTTTAATGCACAAGGTAAAGTGGAGAAATACAAATCCTGGTTAATAGCAAAAGGTTATTCCCATGTAGAGGGAATTGACTTTGGTGAGATTTTTATCCTCTTGCCAAGTTAACTTCTATTAGATTTATTTTATCTATTGCTGCTACTTTTGATCTTGAAGTGGAACAGATGGATGTAAAGTCAACATTCTTACATGGGGATCTGGAAGAAGAAATATACATGAAGCAGCTAGAAAGCTTTGTAGTGAAGGGAAATAAAGAGATAATTTGTAAGCTAAAGAAGTCACTATATGGTCTGAAGGAATCACCTAGGATGTGGTACCAAAAGTTTGACACATAAATCCTTGGATTGAGATTTGTAAGAAGCAGGGTTGATCACTGTGTATATTCCAAGCAGGTTGGTAATCACTTCATTTATGTAGTTTTGTATGTTGATGACATGTTGTTGGTAGGAAATAACATGGATGTTATCAAGGAGGTGAAATCGCAACTATCCTCCAAATTTGACATGAAGGATCTTATTGTTGCAAACTTCATTCTAGAAATGGAGATTAAAAGAGATCCTACATACAAGAAACTCTGGTTGAATGAGAGAAAATATGTTGAGATGATATTGCATAGGTTTAATATGCATGGAAGTAAACCAGTCAAAGTTCCTATTCCTATAGGTGTAAAGTTATCTGCAGATCAGTGTCCCAAGACACAAGAAGAAGAAGAGGACATGTCCCATGTTTTGTATGCCAATGCAGTTGGCCATTTGATGTATGCAATGGTCTGTACTAGACCAGACATTGCACATGTAGTGGGTGTTTTGAGTAGGTATATTTCAAAACTAGGGAAGGAGCATTGGACAATAGTAAAGAGGGTCTTCATGTATCTTCATGGCACTACCATTTATGGATTATGCTACCAAGGAAGACCAGGATTGGACAGAGTGGTGGGCATAAATGTCTTTGTTGATGCAGATTGGGCTAGAGATATGGATCATAGAAGATCTACAAGTGGGTATGTCTTTAACCTATTGGGAGGAGAAATCAGTTGGATGAGCAAAAGACAGGCTGTAGTGGCACTCTCAACTACAGAAGTTGAATACATGGAAGCCACTCATGCAGGAAAGGAAGCAATATAGTTACAAAGATTGTGTTCAGGTATTGGTTTGGTACAACAAGTAGTGAGATTAGATTGTGACAATTAGAGTGAAATATTCCTGGCAAAGAACCCATCTTATCATTCGAAGACAAAGCATATTGATGTTCAATATCACTTTGTGAGAGACATGGTTGAGCAAAAGAAGGTGTTGTTGGAAAAGGTTGACACTTTGAAGAATGTTGCAAATTCATTGACAAAGCCTGTTAGCACAAAAAATTTCTCCTAGTGTAGAGTAACAATGGGCATTGTTTCCCTGGATTGTTGACTATATAATCCCTTGGACCCCTGGATGCAAAGAAAACATCAAGTGGGAGAATGTTGGGTATGTGTTATATTCTTTGCATGTGTGTGTCTGGGCGTGTTAGATTCAACAATTTTGACTGACGATCCCTCTAGTAGTGGTATTTGTGTCATGTGCATTAGGCGCTTTCCTAGGGGGGTATATGCCCCCCCCGGGTTACAGAATTTTTTTTGGGTGATTTTTTCTATTTTTAGCGGTTTTCTAAATTAGTCCTGGATTATGAGATTAGGGTTTTGGTATCTACGAAATACCTAAAAACATTGTATATATTGTATGGTGAATGGTGAAATTTGATATAATGAATACAAGAAAGGTTTTCTCGGTTGAGGGTTTCCGGTATAAAATCTCTGTGTACTATGTGTATGAGCCATTCATGAAATTCTGTTTTTCTTAAGAATCTATATGCATTGCTTTACTTCACAGGTTTAAAACTTACATTATATGATTACCGACCTTCTTCAAGTTACCTTATCGATACAGGGGCTGAGAATGGCCTCTGAATCATTTTGGTAGATCCATCATGTCATAAACCCCGTGGACAACCAAGACTTGGCCGAGTGATTCCAATGCTTGTGTAAATACAAAGGGTAATACATCACCATCTTCAACTAGTATCTTATCCAAAGGGTAATAGAAGGGTAATACATATGGGTTTTACTTACTCTAATTAAGAGAGAGCTAAATCAAAATAATCAACTTCATATCTTACCGGTATGAGATATGTGAATATTACAATATAGTTAAGAGTGTAGAGTCTCAATCTAAGGTATAGGAAACTAATCACAAGAATGAAGATGGAAGTTCAAATTGTGTTTTTGTTATGATATTTTCTTTGTGTTCTTATTAGTTTTCTTGGGTATCGTTAATTCTATTCTATTTCTGAGTCTTCATATTTTTAATCCCTTCTTTGTTGAAAATGGAAGCTAGCTTGACTTTTGGAGGAATCGTAATTGGTATGTCGGTCCATGGCATTGGAGTTAGACATTTGGATTTAAATTTGTTATTTTTTATCGTTTTGTAAATGAGACATTGACATGAAATGTTCACTGCTTCTATCTTTTTATTATAGTGCAAAGTACTGTAACATATTTTAGTTCTGGGAATAATTGTAGTAGACATTTTCCCTATGTTTCAAGGTTTGTTTCTATCTGTTGTACATGATACTTTGTAGATTTAAAAATTGTTCTTTCATCTAGCTTTGTAAATGAGGCTTTGACAAGAAATATTGATGTCTTTTATCAGTTTCACTATTAATGCAAAGTGATTGTTACATATTTCCGTGTATCTATTCTGGAGGATGAGGGAATGACTAAAGTGAATATACTACCTATGTTTCACTGTTCTTTTCCTATTTGTTGAGTTTTATTATAATTCATCTTTTCCATAACATATTACCATGTAATATGTCGTAACATATTACAATGTAATATGTCGTAACATATTACAATGTAATATGTCATAACATATTACATAGTAATATGTCATAAGGTTTGACTTTTGAAAAAATGTTTGACTTCTAGAGAATCAAACCTTCATAAGGTTGGATTTCTGATCTACAGACTACTTTCACTTCCCAATGTTTGAAGTCTGGTTGTTTCAACAGGTTTCAATGAGATGGTAATTACAAATTTTTTCGGTTTCTTTGTTGGGTATCAAGACTTTTGTCTGGTCTAACACCATTTGTACTCTATTTTCTCACGAATCACGATTCCCTCTATTTTATATTATATCGTGAATACTTTAAAAGGATTATTTTTAAAATAATAATTTCTGCAATCATCCACAATTTTAAAAAAATTAATAATAGTTTAAATATGTTAAAATTATCAATGGTTTAAATAATATTAATATATTAAGATTTCACCATATTTGATGAATATTTAGTTTTCCTCACAATATTAAAAATATAGAAATTATAAAGAATACCCTCCCCCGGGAATAAATGTTCGCTTCACATTGACAATCAAGTATATACAAAATTCTCTTAATTCCATAAATTGGTCTGCTTCAAAGAGGAATAGTTATCTTGCTCCGCTATGAATAGTTATCTTGTAGCGTACTCCAAGGTGAAGAAGGTTAGAATTTCTCGCCTCTCTATTCCATAATCCTATTGCTACAACCTTGAGTAGGTTGTAGTAGCATGGGGGGCTAGCAAGTTGTGAGGAATCTTTTTGTCCATTATGTGTTATTTGACTAATGTCTTTGGCCCATTGTAATCTAATCTTGATTAATGGATTAAGGTTGTAATATCATATCATTTAATGAATTAGGGTTGAGTAAAATTGCATGATATCTAAATATTTGCACGGTGAATTTTTGAGTTCACACACACACACACACACACACACACACACACATAGGGAGAGAGAGTATGGTTCTCAATTAGGTTAGTTTTTGTGTTTAAGGGTCTCCAAGGTAAATATCATGTATATTGTGTGAATGTGTGATGTTATTGTTATGTTTTAGATTTTGTTAGTATTTATTTTCTTGCACAAATTTATAGGATAGTGATGCCCATTCACAAAAATCCCACAAGAAGATATTGAAACTACCTTTTAACATAATTCCAAAATTCCTAACACGCAGAAGCACTAAGCTCGACAATCCCTAATCCAAAGAAGTAGGTTGTTAAAGGAAAGTAGGCCCCAATGGGCCTAGTTCGTATGTGAACTTCCCAAGCCATAATGTTTTCATGCCAACTTTGTTTTCGACATTCCTTGGACCCTTATAAATCTTATTTTCATCTCTATGTGTTTGTAAAGATGGTGAATATACCAAAATTTCCAAAAGCACGTGGGAAGGGCTCAAAAAATGTGCATAAAATTCAAGACCTATAAAATTGATTTAAATTTGACAAGGTTTCGGACTATTTTTGAGATAATTGTTGACTCAAATGGCCACATAGATTAGATCATAATTTGGCGAATTAGGATCCATAAACTATTGGATCATGTTTCAAGATTTAAATTGGTGTTTTTGGGATCAAAATTTTGCAAACATAGTTCACATCTACTCAACATTGTTATACCCATTAAGATCTTTCCAACAATCAAAAGAGAAACTCAACTAGAGCTCATATGAGGGAGTTATGACTCAAACAAGTTGACCTATGATTTGACCATTGTAGCATCAATTGGATGCCATGTTTTAAAAAATTTCATTGTATGCATATTTTTACAAATATTCCTACAAATTATAAAATAGACAGTAACATACAACAAGGAATTCCAGAATCAACAATTTGTAAAATAATATTTATAACTTATGATGCTTTAGTATTACATATGTAAAAATGGATTTATAAATTTAATTCCTAAAGATTTTTAGTTTTTATAAAATAAAAAATGTTTGAATTAAAAACTTGGATGGATTGAAATTTTTATTAATTTTTTGTAAAATACCGAACGTTTGAAATGACTGTGACTTGGACGTAGGGGGCCAGCCATGTGGTCAATCCATGGGTGTGCCCATGGCTTGGCCATAGGGCTTCCCCCTCGCGGCCAAGTCACAAGCAATTTTAATAAGAGATTATATATGCATAGAAAAGTAGGGCATTTGAATATAAATATTTAACACTAGAGTGAAGCTTAGTCGATTCAACTCCTGGCCAACTGTAAAGGCATAGAATAATAACTTAAATGCTTGTACTCTATTCTTAATATTTAGTTTTTAAATGTCTATATAAAATTTAAAAACTTAATATTTGATTGTTAAATGTCTATATCAAATTAACTAAACCCATATTGTTTATAAATTATTTATTAATGTCTATATCAAATTCTCATTTTTAAGTAAATCCATATTGTTTATAAATTTATTGTTTATGTGTATAATTTGAACATATAAACATTTAATTTTTAAATTGTCTTCCTATTTTATGTTTAAATTTATTAAAAAGAATTAAATATATATGTTTTAAAGCTTTCCCATTGTATGTATATTTCACAAATGTACAACAATTATATGTATATTCGTTGGGCACTCAAATGATCAAATGATTTTGTATATGTAGAAATCTAATTGACCATGAATCGCTATATATATATATATATATATATATATATATATA
>ML777656.1:327819-344765 GCA_009831015.1 Picea engelmannii | reverse complement strand
CTTAAAAGAAATATATATATATATATATATATATATATATATATATATGAATTTAAAAAAATATAATGAAAAAGATGCTTAGCGACTTTACCTTATTGAGTTTTCAAAAATAAAAAATAAAAGGGGGGAAAAATTAAAAGAAATATGATTTAGGGTTTTTGATGAAAAACCTAATGGGATGAGGTCAAAACGGGGATAAAAGAAAGGAGATGGGGGGAAAGAAAGCGGGCTATGAGGTATTGTTATGCTGCCAAAATGGAAAACTGGACTGATTACTTGTGAGGAATTGGGGATTTTCTTAGCTGATTGAGTGGTAGCTCAGCCTTGGAGGCGAGCTGGGAAGTTAGGTTACTGTCTGGACTGTGTGTGGCCCCTTTGCAGCTTGGGGGGTTGCGGGGGAAGCATATTACCCCCAGTGTTTGGCTGGGAGGTACTGTTGTAGTCTCTACGGTCGACAAGTGGGAGCGGCACGGAGCAGGAGCAACGCGGAGCGCACAGATGTCGTCAAGCGAGCAACAATGTAACAGTATGTTATTATTTTTTGTAGATTAGGATGCATTGTAATCTATGCTTGATCTGTATGGGGATCGTAAGTGGAAGATTTATGTTTTGAGCCCTCGCCCATTCGTCGATTTCCTAATGTTTTGAGGTTATATTTTCGGGGGGGGTTACTGTCTCTTGGTCGGGATCCTTAAGCCTCTGTTTTACCCTTCGTGGCTGCATAATCCTGGGTGCACCATCCTCATGCTTAAAATATTAATGTGTATAGTGGTTCCTGTATAAAAAAAAAATGATTGTTCGTGAACCATGGTAGTTGCTACCCTGAGCACTGATCTCCTTCTGTTGGAGGGTGATTTTTACATTTGGGACAGTCAACAATTTATATTATTGATAGTCGTAGGAGTCTTGGTCTTGGGTGTTTTCGATTTTGAAGGGAGTACTAAGTTTGTCTCTGGAATTGTTGGGATAACCTGATAGCGTTATGGCCTAAATTCTTTCTTGAACCCGAGTGTGCATTGGCCACCTTTCCCTCCTGCCCTCAAAATGGTTATTTTTTTTTCAGAGTTTCCACCCGAGCTCCCTGGTAGTTTTGTTTCTCTGCGGTAGTGGTCAGGGCTCCAGAGCTTTAGTGGTCCTTACCTTTGGCTTAGGGTTGGCTTTTTACCCGGAGTAAATTCACACTCCTCTCTTCTGCGCATCCTTCCCTTTGGTCTGTCGACTTTGGCTTGTTGATCTCAGAGTTCCGCCCA
The DNA here is from genome assembly GCA_009831015.1 of Picea engelmannii. Lineage (NCBI taxonomy): Eukaryota > Viridiplantae > Streptophyta > Pinopsida > Pinales > Pinaceae > Picea > Picea engelmannii. The sequence continues at coordinate 343,515 of ML777656.1, read as the reverse complement.
ACAAACTCACTTTAGTTCCTTTTTTTCTACCCAAGATTTTCCCCACCGGCGTAGAGTTTGCCTTCGGCGATGCAAGTAGGGTAGCGACTATTTACTGGTTCCAGCGATATCTTTTCATTCCTGAGTTTATGTTGCGATTCTCAGAATGACAATGATAGACTACCTGAAGGGGGTCCCGTCCTCTTCAGAGACTGTGTTAGACACCTCGACCATGCATTGGCGTGTAATTCCTGCTCGACCGTGGGGAGATTTTTTCTGCGTTTAGGTTAAATCTGCGCACTTAGATCTAATGACCGTGCTCGAGCCTGCCCAATATCTGCTCCCTTCATTGCTGGCCCACTCCCCGTCGACGGACTGTGTAGTATGGATGTCTGTGCCTTACTCTGCCATTTTGAAGCCTTGGACTCCAGTCGAGTTATCCCTGACTTAATGATTATCAGGCTGCACTGTCGGCGTGAGTTGTTCCAACGCATCGGTGCTGCGTTCCCTTTTTCAATAAAGATAAATGGCAGTTCCTTAGTGAACCTTCGTATCTCTGCTTTATTTTGTTTTAATAAAGGTGATTTCTTTTATTTTCCGTTGAAATGGTTAGGGTTAATTCGTGTTAGCCATTAGTGTTAGGGCTTGAAGCAGTCGTAATGGAACCCTCGCTTAGTAAGCCATAGGGAAATTCTCTAGAGTTAAATTTATTGATTACAATTGTAATGATGTCGATTTATTTTAGCAGATGAAATCCACCGTAGTGTATTTTTTAATAGCGATTGCTTAAATAAAAAGAAGTGGAAGGTCAGTAATAGATGCTATAAGGCAAGCGTCCTTTCTGTTGCACCCCTTTTTATATAAAAACGTGTTGATGATTCGGTTGGGGAACTGCCATTGCAACTTAGGGCAGTGAACTGTTAGCGTAGATCCAGGTTGTTATTATCAGTATCATTGTAACATTTTTATCTTATTCACATTTCAACATTGCTGGTTAATAACCGAACTTGCACAGCTTAAAAAGGAATATCGTAATCACTACCTTCTAGGTGGATATTATCTTTTGATTCTTAAATTGTTATTTCATTAACATTTCGATATTTCTAGTTATTAATCGAATTCGGATAGCAAAAGAAATAGCATAATCATTACTTCCAGGTTGTCATTATCATTATTATTGTTAAATGGTTATGTTATTAACATTTCAACATCTCTACAGCTATAACTAATCACAAACCCTAATTGTTACAAGGCCTGCCATTTATTAAAGAAAGGAATTATTCCTTTATTATTTAATGGCTATATAGATGCAATGTTGTTTGAATTGCGTTAATAATTAGTTTAACTGGGAATTATTCCTTTATTATTTAATGGTTATATAGGTGCAATGTTGTTTTGAATTGCGTTAATAATTATTTTAACCGGGAAATATCCCTTTATTTATTTAATGGTTACGTAACTGCATTGTTAAATTAACTGCAATGCAGTTAATTGTAATTGTAATGTATTTATGTAATTTTTATTGAAATGGTTGATTAATGGTTATCTATTAAATTGTTACATAGATGCATTGTTAATTAATTGCAAAGCAATTAATTGTAATTGTAATGTATTTCTGTAATTGTTATTAAAATGGTTGATTAATGGTTATTTATTCAATTGTTAAGTAGATGCATTGTTGATTAATTGCAAAGCATTTAATTGGAATTGTAATGTTATTATTTAAATGTTATTAAATGGTCATTTAATGGTTATTTATTTAATGGTTCCGCAATTGCATGGTTAATTAATTGCAATGCATTTAATTGCAATTGTAATGTTATTTATTAAATTGTTAGTAAATCGTTATGATTAGGGAATGTTCTAGAATTTCCTTGTGAATGATATCATTAGAATGTAAGGTTCTAGAAAAAGAAACATTACTATGCTAGCATTGATAACTTATGAATGCGAGCTCCCCATTGTTTAGGCGCAATGTTTATATCATGTGAGGTCATTGAAATTTTATGGTTGAAACCTATAAAAATTATGTAATGGTCAATTATCGCAAGGGTTAGTCATAAAAAGGGGTAACGAGGTTATCCTGTACGGTAAAGAATATTGCATCTTTATGGTTATTAGATAATAAGTAAAGGTTGGTAATTGTAAATTATTTGCAAGATTTGCGAAACAATAAGATGTGAAGGGGTTATCAAGTATGGTAAGGGTTATTGTAGTTTTATTGTGAAAAGAGTTAGATGAATTGCAGGTCTCTATTCACAATTGTAATAATTCTAGCCTTGATGGTGAGGTCATGGTAGTTTTGTTGTCAGGGTGTTTTATCGTCGAAACTTGAAAATGTGATATCCTCACTTTTGGAAAAATGCTCTATAGCCTTGACATCATAGGAACGTAAGGACATTGTTAATTGTTTACCATATTGTTGTCGAATAAATGTAATGGTAAGTTGATCATTATAAGAATGTTTAATTTTCAACCTAAAAGGGTAAGGTCCTTAACCTAAGAGCAATAAATTATTATGATTTAGATTTAGAAATTAATCATGTGTACTCATTTTTTTGGTTGGGTTGATGACTCATCGACTAACGGTTTAAAAGAAGTAATTGATCTACACTTGTTGCCCATTGAGTCGAAGGTAATGTTGAGTCTTAACTAAGCGTGGGTTATTGTAGGTGTCCTTCGGACTTGCATCTTCCATAGAGGTCATGGTGGTCCGTTGATTGTTGTACCTGGTTGGCTTGCATTGCCGAGTCTGCTTATGTCAGGCGGGATGTAGCCACCTCCTTGTAGCCTGTAATATGAGTCAGTGTGTTCAATTGTTTGTGTGTGAAGAATCCAGTGCCATATCAAGAGTCTCGGGCCCTTTAAAGGTAGGGTTTCCACTCTTGCGACACACCCGACGAAGATTACTAGTTTCTGCCTGAGCAGTCGGTCAGGAGCCTATCTGACCTTCTCTCTCTCCGGAGAAGAGAACTAAGATTAAACACCTTTCTTTCCTGTGCAGAAATAGTAAAATATACTACTATGGATTCTCCCTTTTGTGTTTGTATTGTGGCTAACCCAATATGTCGTTAAGTGTTTGTGTTGTGCGCCTGGTATCTAAGATAGTTAATGCTTGCAATTTTGTTGAGTGTCTTGTGTCTTCTTGTGGTGATCATAGTGGTTGCGTCTTGATAGTCATCGGGTGGTGATGTAGAGTCCAGTGTGTTTGTTTCCTATCTACACGCGTGCACACACCTTTAAAACAAAAACAAAAAATGCACCTGTTATTAGAGTTGTTGTTGTAACGATGAGGGTTGTTACATAAGCGTCAAGTTATTTCATGCGAATGACAATTCTGAATATTTTAGTTACATTTGTTTTTCTTCTATATCCAATAGATTCGCATAATTCTGAGTATATCATGTGCAAGTCTCGTATAGACTTATTTTTAACCTTCAATAACATTGGTGTTTCTATTATATTCTTATATTGAGTATGGAATTTTATTTCTTTGTTTTTAAGAAAGATAATCTAATCCAACAGAGTAATAGAATCCAAATAATGAACTATTATTGGGTATCACTATATATAAAAATATTGATACTCATAAGGAGATTAGAATTTCAACATATCTGTATATTTTTGGGGTATTTCCTAAAGGAATCGAATCTCCTAATATGTAAAAAAATAGAATCTCCTATAAGTAATATAACCAGTTATATTATGGCACAACCTTCCCCGCTCCACGGAGAACAGTCGCTCTCACCAGGACCTTCTCAAATCTTTGGCCTGCAAAGCGTCAATGCTCCTCTAATTCCCCGTCGGGAATTCTTCACCCACCTCTCTTTCTAATGATCTCCCTTAACAGTCGAGAAATCGGAATTCGTGATATCGCGAATTCTATGCTCGCCTGCCTTATGCCTCATGAGTTCCCGAACCCCGATATGGGTCAATGGTCAATGCTTCTATTTGTCGGGGATTTCCCTATCAGGAAATCGGCACATGAAATGTCGCGGTTCACTTGCAGTGCAAATCTATGAACCCTGAACTCCGATGGCACGTGCGCTATCTCCTCACCACGTCACCCCCTCTCTTCATTCTATCGGGAATCATGGGATCATGATTTCACCGTTCTAAATTCCTTTGCACTGTAAAACCCCGAATGTCGAATCCTGACTTCCCAGGATCTCATGCCACTTGTCCCCTTAGTGATCGACGGCTTCGATTAAATCGGGAAATCGCCAATCGTGATTTCAACAGTTATGAAAATATTACCTCCAGGAAAACCAATATGCCGAGTCTCGATAAGCCTTGGTTCCTTCCTTCACCTAAGGGTTAAATCCCTCGCAGCTTCTCCTAGATCTAACGGTCGACTGGATTTCACGATTCTCCCCTGCGAACTCTGGTCGTTGATTCTCCTCCTTGGAGATTTCTCCAGTTCCAAAGCTTCGTTCTGTTCAAACCTTCTCCTGGTTCCTTCTCCTGGGAATCACAAAGGAACTATCCCTCCTGAGCTTATCAACTCCGAGTTCTTCAGTGACTTTGTGCACACCGCTCGCACTCGACCTTCAACCACTTCTCAAGCATTGAATCCTTCAGACTCTGTGCACTACCTGCAACAACAGTCCTTAGCTCCCTGCTCAGGTTCACTACTGAGACTTCAAATTCAGCCTGCGCACACCTTGCACGGCTCTGCCAACCCAAATCAACTTCTGGGTGAACGAGAATAAGAGTTTAACTATGGAGCCTCATCAACGCACTCTATGCGGATGAATTCAACTGCACTCCATGCAGGGACCTCCTGGCTCAAACAGAGAAACAATTGAAACTCATTCTCTTCTCTCTCAGGCTTCAAATAAACTATGAAACCACATACACAGCATATCTAAGCAAATGTATGACAGAAAGAAAACATCCAAGAGCATAATATCAACACAGAGAAACAACACAAACCATGAAATTGAATCAAAGACTCTTTTCTATTAATTCAAATCTGTACATGGGTGTTCTTCACAAGTTCTCTGCCTACTCTCTTCTTCTTTCTCCTTGAATGAATGATAATGAATCATGTTACAATGTACAAAGGAGGGTGTCTATATCCATTTTCCCTCTCAAAAACTTCAACTATCAAATCTACAATTAATTCCTATCTAACAGCATTAAATCTACTAAATGCCTTCCTATCTACTAAGGACAAGAGCTTAAAGGCTCAAGGTCCCCTTTACAATACAAGTGTGCTTCTCCATGAATGACTTCATTAAAGAGTGGCGCAACAACTTCCAAATTATTTCAAAATGTGGGCTGGCCTATCCAGCTGTTCTTTCTGCCCTATGCGCTGGCTCGCTTGATGTGTTGTGGATGATCCTGCATCATACTCCTTGGCTTGAAAATTTTTATGTGCTCCTGTCCATGAGCTCCTACATGGTCTGTCCATGCTTCTGTATCACTGCTTCTATCTCCTAGCTGGCATCCTCCACTGGGTGATTCTTCCATTTCACCAGGTACTCAAAATATTGCTTTCGTCTAGTCTTCTTTCCCACTCGCTTGTCCAGTATGTACTCCATCTGCGGCTTCTCTGCAACTGGTAATTGCTTCTGCCACTGGATCACTGGTTCCTTAATTCTAGTCTCTGTCTCTCTAGCCCTGTATGGGTATAAATCTACCACATTGAAAATTGGAAATATTCCGATGCCCTCTGGCAACTCAATTTCATATGCATTTTCTATGAATTTGTTCAGGACTCTGCATGGTCCAACCTTTTTCATTTTGAGCTTATTATATGTTCTCCTCGAGAACCTTTCCTTCCTTAAGTGTGCCAGAACCAAATCACCAACTTCAAACTGAAGTTGTCTCTTCCGCTGATCAGCTCTGCGCTTATATTCTTGATTTGATTTCATCAGTCGATGCTTCACTTGACTGTGAAGTTCTTGCATCGCTTCAGCGAATTCTTCAGCACTTGCACTGCTAGTTGTGTCCTGTTCTGATTCCCTGAGTTCAGAGACTCCCCTCGGCTGTGTCCCATATAAAATCTGGAACGAACTTTTTTCGATACTCCGATTCACTGAATCGTTGTACGCAAACTCTGCCTGTGGTAATATCTGGTGCCAACTGTTGTGGTGCCTTGTCACCAAGCTTCTCAATAGATCCCCCAGACTTCTGTTCACCACCTCTGTTTGCCCATCCGTCTGCGGATGGTAAGCTGAGCTAAACGCCAAGTTAGTTCCTAGCTTCTTCCATAGCGTCCTCCAAAAATGACCTATGAATTTGGTATCCCTGTCCGAGACTATGCTTCTCGGCAATCCATGAAGTCTGACAATCTCTTTGAAAAATATATTTTCGATGTGAGTCATATCACTGGTCTTCTCGCATGGTATAAAATGTGCCATCTTTGAAAACCTGTCAACCACCACAAAGATGGAATCAACTCCTCTCTGTTTCCTTGGCAATCCCAGAACAAAATCCATGCTAATTGCCTCCCATGGCCTCTCAGGTATGGGAAACGGTTGATAAGAACTGGTGTTCTGCTTTCGGCCCTTCGAATGCTGACAAATTCTGCATCTGTCAACAAATATTTTAACATCTTCTCGCATGCCCGGCCAAAAATACGATTTGCTCAACTTCGCGAATGTTTTGTCATGTCCAAAATGACCTGCTAAGCCCCCATTGTGCTTCTCTTTCAACAAGTTCTCCCTCATGGAGCAATTTGGAATGCATAATTGATTGCCTTTGAACAACAATCCCTCCTGGATCATATAATCTATCCATGGGCTTCGATCCCTGAGAATTGGATTCTCAACCGCTTCATACACTTCTTTGAAGTCTGCATCTCTTGCATACATGTCCTTCAGATTCTCAAAACCTAAAGTTTTGACTTGGAACTCCTGCAACAACAAACATTTCCTTCTCAAAGCATCAGCCACTTTGTTAGCAGTCCCTGAAATGTGTTTAATTATAAATGTGAAATTTTGCATGTACTCTACCCATTTTGCATGTTTCTGGTTCAACTTCTCCTGTTGACTCACAAACTGTAATGCATGATTATCACTGTACAGAACAAATTCCTTGGGTATTAAGTAATGCCTCCATTTCTTCAATGCCTGTATGATGGCATAAAACTCTTTATCATACATGGAGTATTTCAGCTTTGCGTCATCCAATTTCTCACTGAAATATGCAACTGGCCTGTCCTCTTGACTCAAGACCCCTCCGATAGCATACTCGATTGCATCACATTTCACCTGGAAAGTCTTCTGGAAATCAGGCAACACCAGAATTGGTTGTTCTGTAATCTTCTGCTTCAACAGATTGAATCTTTTTTCAGCCTCTGCTATCCAATGAAAAACTTTATGCCGCTTCTTCACCGTGTCCATCATTGCTGCGCTAATTCCACTGAAATTCCTGATGAACTTTCTGTAGAAACTAGCCAGTCCATGGAAACTCCTCACCTCGAAAATATTTCTTGGTGATGGCCACTTCTTGATCACTTCCACCTTATCCGGATCCATTTTCAACTCATTCGCTGAGATAACAAAACCCAAATAAATGAGCTTTGTCTTCATGAAGGAACACTTCTTCATGTTGATCAACAGCTTCTCCTACTGCAGTCTTCTCATCACAATGGCCAAATGCTTCAAATGCTCGGACTTTGTCATAATGTAGATCAATATATCATCCAGATATATGACTACAAACTTTTCGATGAATTCCCTTAGGACTTCATTCATGAGTCTCATGAACATGCTTAGCACGTTTGTCAAACCAAACGACATGACCAGCCATTCGTACAAACCTTCATTTGTCTTGAACGTTGTCTTCCATTCATCACCTTCCCTCATGCGAATCTAGTGATATCCGCTCTTCAGATCAATCTTTGAAAAATAATTTGCCCCACTCAAGCAATCCATCAGATCATCCATTCTCGGTAGTGGAAATATGTACCTGATGGTGATTTTGTTAATCGCTCTGGAGTCTGTACACATTCTCCAGCCTCCATCCTTCTTTGGACTAAGTACTGTCGGAACAACACATGGACTTAGGATCACCCTGACCAGTCCTTTATCCAACAGATCCTGTACCTACCTTTTGACCTCCTCGTTCTCCTGAGGCGTCAACCTGTACGTAGCTTTATTTGGTAAACTTGCCCTGGGTATGAGATCTGTGTGGTGACTCACACTCCTCATCGGTGGCAATGAACGAGGTAGTTTGTCCATGATGATGTCAGTGAACACTCCCAGCAGTTCCTGAATCTCAGCTGGTAAGTTGTCCACTCTTGTGCTAGTCAGGACAATTCTTGGTTTCCTGACCACAAAGAATTGTGGATCTTCGTTCTTCTCCATCTCTGTGAGAAGTTCCTTCCCACTCATGAGAAGTATGGTACTTCTTACTTCCAGCTTCACTTCTTTATCCTTTATTGGAAACAATTTATGTGTCATCCCATCCTTCTCCAAAGTGTATGTGTTCATTCTCCCATCATGAACTACATTTCTATCATACTGCCATGGTCTACCCAGCAATACATGACATACATCCATGGGAATAACATCACATAGGACCTTATCCTTATATTCACCCATTTTGAAATCAACTAAACATTGTCTAGTGACACTCACCTGATGTCCTTTCTATAGCCATGATACTTTGTATGGACTCGGGTGATCTATTGTCTCCAGCTCTAATTTCTCCACCATCTCGGTCGAAACGAGATTGTCGGTGCTTCCGCTGTCCACAATGACCTTGCATTTCCATCCCTTGGTCTTACATGTGGTCCTGAACAGTCTGGTCCTCTGAGATGTATCCTCCACCTCTTTCTCAGGTGTCAAAAGAACTTTATGCACCGTCAATGACTTTCCACTTCCAGTGTCCTCATCCTCAACATCACGCCTCTGCACCTCAGCGATGTGAGCTCCTCCTCTGTCCATTTTCTTGTCTGGACAATCAACAGCCTTGTGTCCATCTTTCCCACATGTAAAACATGTGATGATTCCTCCTCTGCCTCTTCCCCTACATCTGGTACGAGGAAAAGTGTTTTCATCAACATAACCGCCTCCCTGCTCTGTATGCTGTCTCCTCAGCTCATCATATTGTTGCCTCTGTGAGGTTCCACCTCTCTCAATTCTACCCTGAGGTCTCTTCCATTCCTCCTTGGGCTTCTGATATTTATCTTGGGAAATTACCTTGCCTCTGGGTTGACTCCTACCTCGTCCTCGTTGTCCTTGCTTACGACTCAGCTTCTCCTCAGCTTTCAGAGCCATCTGATAAGCATCTTCCACCGTTCTGATGGTTAACATGCTTAGCTCATCCTGAATGTCATACCTCAGACCATTCAGATACCTTGCCACCTTTTCATCATCACTCTTCCAATGACCTGCTCTGATGTTGAGTCTGTAAAACTCCTCGGTGTATTCTTTCACCGTCATCAACTTCTGTCTCAGCTTCTGTATTCGCCTGAACAGTGTGATCTGGTAGTCCCTCGGGATGAAATTTTCTTTCATCTTAGCAATCATCTGATCCCAGCTTTTGATCTTCTGTTTTCCTTTGGAACGTCTATCTGCCTGTAGCTCGTCCCACCATAAGGTTGCATGTCCCTTCAACTTGGTAACAACATGCCTTATTTTCTTGTCCTCTTCGATATCCTCATAATCAAAGTAGGTATCAAGAGCTCTGATCCAGTCCAACAACTCTTCTGCATCCAGGCTTCCCTCGTAAGCTGGAATGTCCATCTTCATTTTGGAGCTCATTCGAGCGATAGCTTTTATCAATCGCTCTGTTGACGCATCCTCTGTTGTGACCACTTCTTCGTGTCCAACTTCTTCTTCAACTTCGGAATCTCTAAGATCCCCAGCACCAACTCCTCGTCTCTGATTTGTTTCCATCTCTTCGAGTCTCATCCTGAGATCTCGTATCTGTCGCTCCATCTCTGGATTCCCTCCTGGTCTACCTCTTCTTCTCACCTCCCTGTCTTCGGGATCTGGTGACTGTCTTTCTCTTCTCGGCGGCATGATATCTTCTCTCCTCTTTGCTTCAGAAAGAAAAGATGTTCTAGCTATGATACCACTCTGGCACAACCTTCCCCACTCCACGGAGAATAATCGCTCTCACCAGGACCTTCTCAAATCTTTGGCTCGAAGAGCATCAATGCTCCTCTAATTCCCCGTCAGGAATTCTTCACCCACAACACTTTCCAATGATCTCCCTTAATAGTCGAGAAATTGAAATTCGTGATATCGCGAATTCTATTCTCGCATACCTTATGCCTCATGAGTTCTCGAACCCCGATATAGGTCAATGGTCAATGCTTTTGTTTGTCGGGGATTTCCCTATCGGGAAATCGACACATGAAATGTCGCGATTCACTTGCACTGCAAATCTCTGAACCCCAAACTCCGATGGCACGTGCGCTATCTCCTCACCACTTCACCCCCTCTCTCCAATCTATCTGGAATTGCGGAATCGCAATTTCACCATTCTAAATTCCTTTGCACTGTAAAACCCCGAATGCCGAATCCTGACTTCCTGGGATCTCGTGCCACCTATCCCCTTAGTGATCGACGACTCCGATTAAATCGGGAAATTCGCCAATCGCGATTTCAACAGTTATGAAAATATTACCTCCGGGAAACCTAATATGCCGAGTCCCGATAAGCCTTGGTTCCTTCCTGCACCTAAGGGTTAAATCCCTCGCAGCTTCTCCCAGATCTAACGGTCGACGGGATTTCGCGATTCTCCTCTGCGAACTCTGGCCGTCGATTCTCCTCCTTGGAGATTTCTCCGGTTCCAAATCTTCGTTCTGTTCAAACCTTCTCCTGGGTCCTTCTCCCGGGAATCACGAAGGAACTATCCCTCCTAAGCTTATCAACTCCGACTTCTTCAGCGACTTTGCGCACACCGCTCACACTCGACCTTCAACCACTTCTCAAGCATTGAATCCTTCAGACTCTGTGCACTACCTACAACAATAGTCCTTAGCTCCCTGCTCAGGTTCACTACTGAGACTTCAAATTCAGCCTGCGCACACTTTGCACAACTCTGCCAACCCAAATCAACTTCTGGGTGAACGAGAATAAGAGTTTAACTGTTGAGCCTCATCAACGCACTCTATGTGGATGAATTCAACTGCACTCCATGCAGGGACCTCCTGGCTCAAACAGAGAAACAATTGAAACTCATTCTCTTCTCTCTCAGGCTTCAACTAAACTACGAAACCACATACATAACATATCTAAGCAAATGTATGACAGAAAGCAAACATCCAAGAGCATAATATCAACACAGAGAAACAACACAAACCATGAAATTGAATCAAAGACTCTTTTCTATTAATTCAAATATGTACATGGGTGTTCTTCACAAGTTCTCTACCTGCTCTCTTCTTCTTGCTCCTTGAATGAATGATAATGAATCCTTTTACAATGTACAAAGGAGGGTTTCTATATCCGTTTTCCCTCTCAAAAACTACAACTATCAAATCTACAATTAATTCCTATCTAACAACATTAAATCTACTAAATGCCTTCCTATCTACTAAGGATGAGAGTTTAAAGGCTCAAGGTCCCCTTTACAATACAAGTGCGCTTCTCCATGAATGACTTCATTAAAGAGTGGTGCAACAACTTCCAAAGTATTTCAAAATGTGGGATAGCCTATCCAGCTGTTCTTTCTGCCCCATGCGTTGGCTCGTTTGATGTGTTGTGGATGCTCCTACATCATATTACTAGGTGTAGATTCATGTAATATTATTGAATAGGATATATATCATGAACAATCGAACACTTAAACTTTGGAAGGATAAACTGTGTATTGTGAAGGCCGAAGCACCACTCAAGATCTAATTATTAAAATTTGCTAAGAATTTTTTTTCCAAGGAATCCTTGCATAATGTATTGGTTTTACTCTCTCTATTTTGGTTGATTATGTTATTGTCTATTGATTTTTGGTCTACATGTTAACCCTTATTTTATAATAAGAGTAAATTCCTTAAAAATTGGGAGTGAACGTCCATTGTAAATCTCATATTTAACAATGGTTGGAGTAAAATTGTTCATATTTTTCCCTTGCAAGATTAATCATGTATCTAATGAAGTAATCGTTAGCAAATCTAGTCCGTACTTGGAAAAATTTAAATATTGTCAAACTGATCTTGTTATTAGAAAGCTTTGGTGAATCCATGGGACTGTGACTTGGTCGGTGGGGGGAAGCCCTGCGACCAAGCCATTGGCATGCCCATGGCTTGGCCACAGGGTTTGGCTGCAGGGGGGAAACCCTGTGGCCAAGTCGTTGACATGCCCATGGGGCTAGCACCTGATGGTCAAGTCACAATAACAATTCTAAATATAAATTAAAGCTAACAAAAAACAATAATAAATAAACATTATAATTAAAAACTAAAATTTTAAAATTACATAATTTAAATCTAAATTCAAAACTTAAGTTTAGGCTTACCTCCGTCCGCCCATAGGACCGCCTGCCAACATGACCGCCCGACCTCCCTTAGGACCACCTACCAACATGACGTCTACGTCAAGATCTCCCTTACAGTCGCCAAGATATCACTCACTATCACTCACTATCACAATTGCCTAAAACCCTCTCACAATCGCCAAGAGATGAACAAATGTTACAGTCACGATATGCGATGAATATATAAACCGTTTTTTGGTCGAAAGATTGTTTCGAACAAAATATTCTTTCAGACGAAATATCTTTTGGACCAGAATATCTTTCGACCGAAAAGATATTTCTGGATGAAAAAAACTTCTCGACTAAAATTCTACACGAAAATCGAGGGCATCGTTACTGTACCATTCGATTTGATGTTCAAGTGTTTGGAGAAAAAATATTTTGGCTGAAAGAAAATATTAGTTCGGCCGAAAAACTATCTTTCAGAATTTTGGAGATGAGATTGTCATGAAAGTGTTACCCACCTTCATGAATTTACCCTTATATTTTTAAATAACAATTGTTTCCAAGTGGATAATAATTACAATGCTTATATTTAATTTCGTTGTAATTCCAGATGTTTTTCACTCTCTAATTTGGGAAGGCTTGATCCTCATTTTGAAATTCGAATTTGTATTTTGAATTGTATATGTTATAAAATTGTAGTTTATCTATATTGAGGGTTGAATGATCATAGTTTTAGTTGAGATTATCTTGGAATTTAATAGTGCAATGTTTGCTAGAAAACCAAGGAGTCAATTCAAAAATTATATCACAAGTTCCTCTATTGAAATTTCATTTAAATCCAAACCAATGCTTATGATGGGTTCCTTTTCGAAATGAGTACTAAATACGAAATTGTACCATATCTTCCTGTTTAAGTTTACGATAATTTATTTCTGTCGAATGGTGGATCCCCGTTGAAATTTTATTTAATATGAATTTATCATGTTTTTCTCTGTCAAATTTATTGATAAATCATAAGTATATGTAGTATGGGTGTCTTTGTTTATTTCTAGTTTGAATCCAAAATTTTTGGGATCATGGGAAGCCTCTTAAAATTTTTTGGAGTTGACTTCTCAACCTGTAGTGCATTATCCCTTTTTCCTTGACAAGTCATGCATGTAACCATGGGCTAGAAGCTAGTGCTGGCTAGAAGAGCACTATTGGGAGCTTCAAGACTCCGATGCTCCAAAGGTTTTCTACTTCAACACTCCTCTTCACCTTGAGTGTTACTGATGAAATTCGGTCTTAAGAAAGGTTGACCAATAGCTGTAGGTTAACCCTATATTTCCAATTTCCTCATAAACTGGTAGGAATTTAATCTATCGGCTAGCGAAAATTCTCCTTAGGTGATAATCTGTGGTGGAGATTTACTCTGCATCTTCGAGCTTCGGGGTTTTTCTTCTCTTTCATAACCTTAGAATTTTTCACCCGAAACATTGAACCACCGGAGGGCTTAGAGATATGATGACTTACACTCCTCTTATATATATCGTTGACGTCAACTCTGGAATTTGAAACTCTGGGAGTTCCTCACCCTTTTGGATCAACAACTCTTTTCCTCTATAGTTTCAAACCTCCTAAATACGAAGTCTCAGAGATATTACGATCCTTGATAGAGTGCTAGGGCTATGGTTATCCTTCAGTCTAGGACTATGAAACTCAAGGTTTTCCTAATCCTTAGAAACTACCTTTTAAACCAGCTAGAGTGATGAATCTAGAATAATTTAGTGATCTATGGCTCATGTCTTTCCAACAACTGATGGTCAATATTTACTCTGGACTTCGAGACTCCAAGAATTCCTTAACTTTTAACAGCAAGACACTATTTTTCGTCAGAGTATCGATTTACTGAACCTCCAAAGAACGAAGGCTCGAAAATCTATCGTTCCTCAATTGAGCATTAGATATACGACTAAGCTTTACTTTGGGACTTTGGAGATTGGGATTTTCTCATCTCTTACATAGTTAGGACTCAAACTTATCGACTCATGGTACTCTTGTGGATCCTACGATTAGTACTCACTCACCTATCTACGGTGTAGTTTCACTTCGTGACTTCACACTTTAGGGCTAGCTTAATATAAATAACTCAGATATGTTGAAGTGATGAAGCCCAAAGCTGTTAGGGTTTAACGAGTGCATTATTCCTACTCAATTAGACAATTGCGGGGGTTCCAAATCCTCACGATCAGATCCCAACCTCTTCTTCCTTCAAGGGATTTCAAACTCTTGATTTCCTCACAAGAACTCTGCACACACACTTTTTCTTCTGAGCTCTTGATTCTAATTGTTGTGTGTGCATTTACGCCTCCCATGTTCACACTATCTCTCCTCAATTTAATTCTTCTGAAAAGTAAGGCCTTCACCCGCCTTGAGTGGTCTCTATCCATTGTGCATTGTTTCTTTTGAACTTGGGCCTTCAAGGGGCCCGACTGCACACTTCTAGAGTTGCCTCTAGAAGTGTTTACACTGTTTTACCTAGAAGAGAAACTTTAGGTTTCTTACAAAAAAATTTAATTCATTCTCATAACAGACTTTCACTCGATTGTAGAATTTATTCATTACAGTATCAATTAGTTTATAAAGTACATAGTAAGGTTACAATTTCCTCTATGTGTTGAGAACTTTTTATCTTCTTTTCTTTTCCTCCTTCAAATTGTTATGTAGATCATATATTTATCTGCTTGGTTTTAACGAGTAGGTTTGTCACACTAGTTCGAGGTAAAATTGAAACTGTCATAAATGATAAAATGTCTATTTAAGGATCTTTGGTTTGTATTGTTAAGTTTCTATAATGATACTAATGAAAAATCTTCCTAACCTTTAATTTAGTAAGATGAATAATTATTGTAATAATATATATTGTGTTATGAAGTGATGACCAAGATGCGAGATTCTCTGTATTATTTTTGAAGATTTTATAGTAAGGAATGTTGAGAATTATAGTTGAACTTTGGAACAGATTAAATTTATGGGAATTAGATACTTCCTTGTTCCTCATAACAAATGCCAGTGTTGAGACCTTAAATGATCAAAATCAATCGAATGGATTCTAGACTTGAGTGTTGATTATTTGTCTTGGAGGTCTTAACCTTGCAGGATAGGTTGGGTGGGTAGACATTGTATGTGATATTATGTGATATGGAAGATCCTTAATACCCTAAAGTTGTATATGAATCTAGTTGTGGAATGAGATGAATGGAATAAAATGTGTATTTTTGTAATATGTTAATATTGTGTTTCACTTGTTCTAATTACATTTAATAACGTTAATATATATATATATATATATAT
>ML777656.1:311223-327642 GCA_009831015.1 Picea engelmannii | reverse complement strand
ATATATATATATATATATATATATATATATATATATATATATATATATCTTACTCTTTCTTAATTACTTATATGAAGTAAGAGAGGGGATATTACAATGTCTTACTATGGTTAATGAGGGTTTTACCATGGGTTATTATGTTTCATCGTTGTTATCCACATTTGAGACTTTGACTATGATTATCTATTGTTGACCATGATAAAAATTAGTTATAAATACTCAACCATTGTCAAATCATGTCCACATAATCTATTATACCTAACAATATTTAATTATTATATTTTTATAAATATATTTTTATTACAGAACTAGGGGTTTTGCAAGGGTTCTCCTGATTTTTTTTGGCTACGTGTGGGGGTTTATGGAAGGTTTGACGATATTGATGAGTTTGTGAAACTTGTAAAATATTTTGAAGACTAATTAATGCACGACTTATATTTTTCAATCATAGCATTAACTCAACACTAGTGTCATACTTGGCAGAAGATTTCTCGAGTATGGTAACAAATCATTTCAGTAGGGTTTCTATGCCAAGTGGTATAGGAATTGACATTTTATCCCTATCACCTGATCTCTCAAGAGATATTTGTTAGGATGCAGCTCCATAGAATAAATTCCATGGGGGAGAGCTTTTGTTGTGTATGGGGAGGTTGAGAGGTCTCAGTCCTCGCCATGGTGTAGTCCTCTTGTAGAAACAATTGTTGATCGAGCCGTACCTTCTCCTGGTGCTCGCCTCACGGTTTATTTATACACATTTGACCTTATGGAAATTGAATATGGTGGTTTTCCAATGGTGAATTGGAAAATGAACATAAGTGTAGGCAGGTGGTAAAATCATGGTGTCAGGGTATCTTTGGTTGTAGGAGAGTATCTCCAAGTAAGCCAAATTGCAAACCTAGATGGTCATGTGATTATGAGGAAGCTTAATTGATAGAGGTTCTTGATGTATTCTCTCATTTTGTGGTTGTAGGCAGAGTGGAGAAAATTTTTGGACTATGTCTCGGTGGTTCACTTACTCTCTAAGGGACATATAGTTTTTTCGTTTCGTAGAATATGCATAGAAAATTCTAAGGGGATGGTGGTATTGGTACACACATTTTATTTATGCCAAACCATGACACCGGTTTTTCTTTTATTCTAGGGAGGAAATTATTACCAATGTGCCTACTTGAATTAAACTACTCAATATTCCCTTAGAGTTCTGGTTGAATGTGAGTTTCACACCATTGGAGAAGTCTTAGGTAAATTTATAGCTATTGATGACAACTAAAAAACTAGTAGTATGAGCTACGTTGCAAAAATATTGGTTGATATTGATCCACGTCAAGGACTATATGAATTTTTGGAGGTGGTGCTGGGTGATCACTCTTACACTCAACATTTACATTATGTTAACATCCCCTTCTATTTCTCTAGGTGACATAGGGTAGGGCACATTTTGGTTGACTGTGATCTCCCATTTCAAAAGAAATTTTCAAGGATAAGTCATCAATATTTTGGAGAAACTCCATATATAACCTCGAGGGATCCATGGAATCGGGATGTTTAGACCAATCCATTAAAAAATATGGAATATGAAGGTGGATCTCAATATCTTGAACAACATGCTGAGCAACCATGGTGAAAGTCTAAAGTTGTTGTGGGTGATATTAAGGTTACTTTAGAGGAAGGGGATTTGTCTGATATAATGAACCAATATCTTTGGTCTAACTTCAAGGAAGACTTGGATATTTCTCTCTTGTAGTGGAGAAAACTTAACAAATTGTGGTCACAATCTATTTCACTACTTCAGGTCATGGGTAAGTTCGTTCCTTCTCAACTCCTCAATTATGTTTTGATACCTATCTTTTTTGTGGATGATGGGACTATTGTGGTAGAGGGGTACGCCCAAGGTCCTTCTCCAAGGGGAATTCATTGAATAATCCTTCTAGGAAGGAGTGGAGGGTTCTCACATTATTGATATTTCTAAAGATTTAGAGTCTATCTCCTCCCATGCCTCTGGCTTTCTCAGACCTTGGTCTCTTTTTTCTTCCTCTACTTCTTATGGAAAAAACCCCTATTTACAAAGGTCCATATTTTTTTTCTCTATAGTAGGCCTTGGGGGTTGGGTGTGATGGTATTAAAATACTTGATCTAAATAAGGTGGGGTATAAATCTCTGCTAAAACATGCACAAGAGCATGCCCATCATGAAGTGTCACATGGAACACAAAAAATAATCTTTGGGGTCCTTAGAGTAGGATCAACCTTGGTGATGGGTACCTCATGAATGTTGATTAAGGTTGGTTGTCATTGATGTCAACCCTTGAAGAAAGACCCATAGCACAAAGGTTTGGGTAATGGACCCAATAGTGTTTGATGTAAATATGACTCATTATTTTTTTGTCATGGTTGATAAGAAGTAAATATGGATGAACTCCAAAGTGGTCCCCTTATGGTGAAAGCCCTCACGGGAAGACGTTTTGTGGAGTAAGAGAACCCATGATTAATTGTGGAATAATGAGATGAAGGAAAGTCAATTTTTTATGGAACATATCCTATATGGATAGTTCTTGTCATGTCATTTTCGGTGGTATGTGGAACGTCACATAATTCCTCACGGTTAGAGAGTTATGGCTATGAGAAGTTGGAGACCCCAGGTTTGGGTAATGGACCCAAGTTTGTTTGATGGGTAACTATATGAGTTATGATATATTTTCAGATAATACTATTCTATATGGATAGTACATGTCATGCAATTTCTGGTGGTATGTAGAACATCACATAACTCCTCACTATTTGAGAGTTATGGACTTACGAAGTTGGAGGACCCTCATATGTCATCTAGAAGCCACAAAAGGTCAAAGTAATCAAAGTGGTTTAAGAGATTTTAAAGGGTAAATAATAAAGTGAAGTGATGAGTGTATTATAATTCAAAGTGAATACAAAATAAATTATTTCAATAATAATTTTAATGGAGAAATTAGAAGTGGACCCAACCCTAAAATAAGGAAAGTGGGGACAAGTGACCTAGAAGATGTTTTTAAGGAAGCTACTTGGAGAGTATAAATAAAAGGCAAGGCTCTCTCATTTGAAACACACTTGAGAATATTGAATATCTATAGGTGTCTAAGGTATAAAAATGATATCTAAGCCGAAATTCTGAGGAAAGTGAAGAAAAGAAGGCCGAAATGCAAGGAAGGATAAATTCTTTTGATGGTGCTTTCTAAGGTATATTATTTTCAGGTCATCTCACCATTTTCGATATAACGTTTTTTCTATAATGATTAAGATATTGAAATTTATATTCAAGTGAGAAAAAATATCCAAGTATCGGTGGTTAAAAATTCATATTATGGGTCATTGTATTTTGGGAGTTACACTCTGTGGAAAATAGGGTTGGTGGCCAGTCCTCAAACTAGTCAAAATCAGGTGTTTCGGGTAAAAACGTCATAACTTCTTCATAATAGATCCAAATTTAGTGAGACAAATTGTGTTGGTTAGGGTACAATCTATAGTATGTTTTTTTATAGTTTCATATCATTTTATCAAATATTTTGTGCAGGGCACACTCTAAAAGGTCACTCTCTAGAATAAGCCAAAATTCAGCAAGGTATGCCATTTTTTCTATAAATCTTTTTCTGAGAGGTTCCAAGTAGTGACACTTTGAGGAATTGCATAAAACACACTGAAGAATAGTTTGTATCAGTTTCATATCTTTATACATTATAGATTCAAAGTTATGATTACTTCAAGTTAGGGTTGTTGACTAATCCAAAACTAGGCATGTGAGACTAAAGAAAAGTTTGATGAAAATGATAGTCTCTTGTTTTTAAGGTTAAGGAAGGTTTGCAGGAATGTGATCATATACACCAGGTCTATTATAGATCTACAAATCAGATTTTGATGATGAAATTGATGAGGGATTTTGGTTGAGGTACATGTTGAGTACATGGTTGAGACAAGTAGTTGATGAGTTGGCACACATACATGAGGTGCATAATTGATGATGTTAGTACATATTGATGAGTCATAGTTGATGAGTAGTTGACACATGATTGGTACATACTTGGCACATGGTTGGATGCACTTGTTTATGGTACAGGTTGATTACAGGTTGAGGTACAGGTTGATTCATGGTTGTTGCATGGTTCAAATTTATTGGTACAGGTTTATAGTGGTATATCTCATAGTGATAGTGTGACAGTGGTTCCATCATTCTAATTCTACTTAAGGGTGGTAGGACGGGGCAAGGACAGGCGGTTGTAGCCACCTTCCAGTTGTAGCCAAAGAAAATTGGGGGTTGTAGCCTCCTTCTAGTTGTAGCCAGATCTTTGGGGAGTTGGAGCTTCCCTCATGTTGTAGCCTGAGAAACTAGGGGGTTGGAGCTGCCTTCCAGTTGTAGCTGGAAATCAAAGGAATTTGGTGCTTCCAATGAATGTAATTCTTCAAGACATATAAGAAAAAACATTATGTGTTTTTCTCCCGATTTGGGTTTCCACGTAAAACACTAATGTAATGTGTATGTGTGTGATTGTTTATTTATTACTGCTCATTATTGGATAATAATTCTACATTGATATAAAATTTGAAAAAAAAAAGATTATAATTACATTATTACTGATTCATCCCCCCTCGCAGTAATCCAACAATTGCTATCAGAGCAGGTTCCTTCAGAAATCAGTTTAACCACTGAAAGGTAGATCATGGAGAGTACCAACTCGTATAAAAATGGAATACCATAGTTTGATGGATAGAAGTATGTTTTTTGGAGCATAAGGATGAAAGAATATATACAGGCACAGGGATTTCAAGTTTGACAATCAATTGTAGATGGATACACAGCACCAATAGTTCCACCAACAAGTGACAAAGCAGTGAAACTTGGTAAGAATAATTCCAAAGCCATAAATGCACTTTTGAATGGTCTTAGTGATACAATATTCACCAAAGTTGCACATTGTAAATATGCTAAAGATATTTGGGACAAGCTTTGAAATATTTATGAAGGAGATTCAAAAGTCAAAACAACAAAGCTTCAAACTTACAGAGGTCAGTTCGAACAACTAAAAATGAAGGAAGATGAAGATATCGCAGCCTACTTCTTACGAGTCGATGAGACAGTGAATGCAATCATAGGATTGGGAGAAGAAATCAAAGAATTTGTAATTGTTAAAAAGGTACTAAGATCTCTTCCTATGAGATTCAACCCTAAGATATCAGCACTAGAAGAAAGATCAGACCTAAACTCAATAAGCATGGAAAAACTGCATGGAATCTTCATAGCATATGAGATGAGAACTAAACAAGAAAATCCAGATGTAAAAGAAGCAGCCTTCAAAGAATCCAAAAGATCAAAGCAAAAGAAAAAGGAACAAGAAGAATATAGAAGCAACAACGATGTCTCGAAAGATGATGAAGAACTGGCCAACTTCATCAAAAGACTGAACAAGGGAACCAACGGTAGGTACAAAGGTAAGCTTCTTTTAATTTGTTTTAATTGTGATGGTATTGGTCATTTTTCTAACAAATGTCCTCATAAGAAAAAGAGAAATGATGAAGGTTACTCAAAAGGTAGACAAACACATAAAGGTAAAAGAACTACAAAGAAAATTTTCAAGAAAAACTTTTGCACCAAAGAAGACATCTCATCATCAAATGAAGATGAAGTCAGTGACAGTGAAACAAAGAAAGTTCTATTCATGGCAGTAGAATACTTCGATAAAGAAGACTCTGAAGAAGAATATGGAGAAGCATATGAAGAAGGAATTGAAGAGGCAGAAGTTGACTTCCGAGAAGAATTAATGAGTGGCATAGAAGTTATCAGAAGAGAAAAGAAGAAAAACAAGAAACTATAAGAAGAACTAGATAAGAAAAAAGACACTCAAGAACTAGAACACATGATTACAAAATTGCAGGTTCAAATAGAAGAAGATAAAATAATTGAAGAAGCACTCAAAGAACAACTAGAAGGAAAGGACGGGATCATTGGAAACCTGGAAGTAGAGATTGTCACACTAAGAAAGGATATTCAAAAGAAAAGTATACAGAATAGCTCAAAAGTTCTAGATGACATTATTAGCAGTCAAAAATCTTATCTTGACAAGTCTAGACTTAGATACAATCAAACAGAAAAGGGATCAAGCTCCAAAACAACAGGGCAATAAACAAATCCAAAAAGTTATGCAGAAACAATCAAAAGGGATAAAAAGATATACAAGGAAGATTACAGGGACACTCCTCCACCGAGACTATTCAGATTTCAGAATCAACAATAGATAGACAGGCCTCAAGAAGAAGAAGTATTCATAAGAGCACCTCCTTTCATAAGATATTCAACTACCATGTATCAAACTATATTTTTTGGTTTATGTTATGCTTGTAATAATTTTGGACATAAAGCTGTAAATTGCAGAGCTAACAACAGGAAAAATAACTACTTTGAGAGCCAAACACAAAGGGGTTATTCAAGAAGACCTAGTGAAACACAGAGAAGAAGTTACAAAAGGTTTGAATCCTTGAGCACTGAAGTGGAATGTTACAAATGTAACAATTTTGGACACATGGCCAAAAATTGCAGAATGACAGTCCCTCCTAAAGAACCTCAACAGAGTCACAAACAAGAATCTCAGAAAATGACATGAATAAGAAAGCAAGATCAGTATAGCAATGAAGAATGCACAGTCACTCTAAAAGATAAATAGAAGAAACGCGGTTGGTATGTTGACAATGGATGTTCAAAACACATGACAGGTGATAGAGACAAGTTTCTTACATTACGAGAGGAAAGAGATGGATCAATCTCCTTTGGAAATGATGATTCATCCAAAATCATCGGAAAAGGCACAATCCGAATTGGGAACAAGAATAAAAAGGAAGAAAATGTTCTACTAGTAGAAGATATGAAACATATTCTTCTAAGTGTGAGTCAAATGTGTGACCAAGGTCATAAATTTACTTCCGATTCACAAAAGTGTGAGATAAGAAAAGAAGGTTCAGGGAAATTGGTCACTACGGCTGCAAGAACTTCAAGCAACATATATGTGTTAAGCGAAATTGGAAATGAAAAGTGTTGTCTAGGAAAGGAAGATGAAATTTGGCAATGGCACACAAGAATGGGTCACATGCATTTTGATAACCTTGTCAAAGTCAGCAAAAGAGAAGCAGTCAGAGAAATGCCCCAGATCACGAAACCAACCAACACTTTATGCAAGCATTGCCAAGAAGGAAAGAAAACAAAGACCAGGTTCAAATCAAAGGAATACTCAACAACAAAACCACTGGAAATTGTGCATACTGATCTAGTTGGACCAACTACAAAAAAAGGCTTAAAAGGTGAGAGATACTTTATGTTATTAGTTGATGATTATACAAGAATGATTGTAGTTTTCTTTCTCAAGAACAAATCAGAAGCTTTTGAAAATTTCAAGATCTACAAGGAAATGGTTGAAGATGAGATGGATTCAAGAATCAAATGCTTAAGATCGGATAATGGAGGAGAATTCACCTCAAATGAATTTATGAACTACTACAACAATCATGGAATAAAAAGAAAATTCTCCGTCGCTAGGACACCTTAATAGAATGGAGTTGTTGAAACAAAGAATAGGACATTACAAGAAATGGCTCGAACAATGATAGTGGATTCAAAGTTGATAGATATTATTTGGACACAGGCAGTGCATACAATAGTTCATATTCAAAACAGAGTAATGCTCAAAAACAACACTGATAAAACTCCATACAAGCTATGGAAAGGAAGACCAGCAAATGTGAAGCACTTCAGAGTTTTTGGAAGAAAATGCTACATCAAAAGAGAAGATGGAAGAATGGGAAATTTTGACTCTCGTGTGGACAAAGGAATACATGTTGGTTACTCAAGTACAAGGAAAGCATACAAGTGTTACAATCTAAGATTAAACAAAGTTGTGGAAAGCATCAATGTAACAATTGATGAAATAGGCAGACCAGAATCAAAGAAAGAAGAAAACAAATCAATGGAACAACTTTTTGAAGAAGAAGATGAAAACGAAGAAGAAGAGGAAGATGAAGATGAAGATGAAGAGAATCCGATAGAAGTAGAAGAGAAAGTTCAGCAAGTATCTGCAAAGAAACCTAACAAACGAGTACAGAAGAATCATCCTTTAGATCAGATTATTGGAAACAAAGATGCAGGAGTTGAGACTAGAAGAAAAATCCATTCACCAGAACAAACACACCTAGCAGTCTTATCTACAATTGAACCAAACTGTTTTGAAGAAGCCAGTAAGGATGAATGTTGGAATAAGGCCATGGATGAAGAATTGGATCAAATAGAGAAAAATGACACTTGGGAATTGGTTCCAAGACCAAAGCATAAGAATGTGATCGACACAAAATGGGTTTTTAGGAATAAATTGAATGAAGATGGACAGGTTACAAGGAATAAAGCTAGATTAGTATGTAAAGGATATGCACAGATTGAAGGAATCGACTTTGAAGAGACATATGCCCCAGTTGCCAGAATGGAAGCAATCTGTTTACTTTTAGCTTATTCATGCTCCAAAAATGTTAAAGTATATCAAATGGACGTAAAATCAACTTTTCTGAATGGGAAACTTGAAGAAGAATTCTACATTGAACAACCAGAAGGATTTCAGTTGTTAGAGAACACAGACTATGTGTGTAAATTAAATAAGGCCTTGTATGGTCTAAAATAGGCTCCTATAGCATGGTACTCCAGACTGGATAAGTATCTGCAACAGGCAGGGTTCATAAAAGGAAGTGCATACAACAACCTCTACATCAAGGTAAGTCAAGGTAATATTTTATTAATTGAAGTCTATGTTGATGATATTATTTTTGGTAGTGATGATGACAAGTTAAGCCAAAAAATTGCAAAAGACATGCAAAGTGAATTTGAAATGCCATTATTTGGAGAACTATCCTTCTTTCTGGGACTTCAGATACGTCAAAGAAACCAAGGAATTTTTATTTCTCAAACCAAGTATATCAGAGAAATGCTAAAGAGGTTCAGAATGGAAGATTGCAAACCAGTTATCACTCACATGAAAACCAGTTGTAAGTTGAGCAAAGATGATGATTCGAAGTCTACAGATCAGAGGCAATATAGGTCAATGATTGGCAGCCTACTATATGTGATAGCATCTAGACTAGGGGTAATGTAGGCAGTTGGATAGGTGGCACGATTTCAAGCAGCACCAAAGGAATCACATGTATTAGCAATAAAGGGGATCTTCAGATATCTCAAAGGAATAAAAGAGTTTGGATTATGGTATCCAAAAGGAAAAGATCTATCACTTATGGCCTACACAGATGTAGATTGGGCAGGTTGTATTGATGACCAACGAAGCACCAGTGGAGCAACATTCTACTTAGGTGAGTGTTTGATATCATGGATAAGAAAGAAACAATCATCGGTATCTCTATCTACAACCGAGGCAGAGTATATTGCAACAACACCATGTTGTACACAAGTTCTTTGGATGAAACAAACTTTGAAAAATATACAGGTTGAGTATGATGAGCCCATTCCAATATATTTTGATAATACAAGTGCCATCAGTATCTCAAAAAACCCAGTGATGAACTCCAAGACTAAGCACATTCCAATCAAGTATCACTTTCTACGGGAACAGGTTGCAGATAAAAACATCAGAGTCGAGTATGTGGGAACAAAAGAAAAAGTGGCAGACATCTTTACAAAGCCACTTCCACGGGAAGCCTTTTAATATCTTCACCAAAGACTTGGAGTTATTTCTACTCCAAAAATGAATTATTTTTGAATGCTTATCATATATGTCTTAGATGTACGTGAGGAAACACCATAAGAGGACAGTCTATTAGGGGGAGTAGCCCCGGATGGAAAAATACCTTTGCCACTGATGAAAAAGGGGGAGAGATTTATCAGATGTAGAGGACAGAGGCATGGTTCTAGAAGGATCATATTTATCATATGCAAAGAACAGAGACATGGTTTCAGGGGGAGAATGAGTGATATGATTTCAGTGTTGCATCAGATTGTTGCCATCAATTCCAAAGGGGGATATTGTTGATTAAGGTTGGGTGTCATCGATGTCAACCGTTGAAGAAATACCCATAGCACAAAGGTTTGGGTAATGGACCTAATAGTGTTTGATGTAAATATGACTCATTATTTTTTTTTCATGGTTGATAAGAAGTAAATATGGATGAACTCCAAAGTGGTCCCCTTATGGTGAAATCCCTCACGGGAAGATGCTTTGTGGAGTAAAAGAACCCATGCTTAATTGTGGAATAATGAGATGAAGGAAATTGAATTTGACAGGGAAAATATCCTAGATGTATAGTTCTTTTCATTTAATTTCCGGTGGTATGTGGAATGTCACATAATTCCTCACGGTTAGAGAGTTATGGCCATGAGAAGTTGGAGACTCCGGGTTTGGGTAATGGACCCAAGTTTGTTTGATGGGTAATGATATGATTTATGATATATCTTTAGATAATACTATTCTATATGGATAGTACATGTCATGCCATTTTTGGTGGTATGTATAACATCACATAGCTCCTCACGGTTTGAGAGTTATGGCCTTACGAAGTTGGAGGACCCTCATATGTCATCTAGAAGCCCCAAAAGGTCAAAGTAATCAAAGTGGTTTAAGAGATTTTAAAGGTAAATAATAAAGTGAAGTAATGAGTGTATTATAATTCAAAGTGAATGCAAAATAAATTATTTCAATAATAATTTTAATGGAGAAATTAGAAGTGGACCCAACCCTAAAATAAGGAAAGTGGGGCCAAGTGACCTAGAAGATGTTTTTAAGGAAGCTACTTGGAGAGTATAAATAAGAGGCAAGGCTATCTCATTTGAAACACACTTGAGAATATTGAATATATATAGGTTTTTGAGGTATGCAAATGATATCTAAGCCGAAATTCTGAGGAAAGTGAAGAAAAGAAGGCTGAAAAGCAAGGAAGGATAATTTTTTTTGATGGTGCTTTCTAAGGTATCTTATTTTCAGGTCATCTCCCCATTTTCACTATAATGTTTTTTCTATAATGAGTCAGATCCTGAAATTTCTATTCAAATGACAAAATGTATCCAAGTATCTTTGGTCAAAAATTCAGCTTGAGGGTCATTGTATTTTGGGAGTTACACCTTGTGGAAAATAGGGTTTGTGGCCAGTCTTGAAACTAGTCAAAATCAGGGGTTTCGGGTAAAAACATCATAACTTCTTCATAAAAGATCAAAATTCAGTGGGACTAATTTTGTTGTTTAGGGTACATAGTATAGTATATTTTTTAATAGTCTCAAATGATTTCATCAAATATTTTTTGCGGGACATGCTCTACAAGGTCACTCTCTAGAATAAGCCAAAATTCAGCAAGGTATGTCAGTTTTGCTATAACTCCTTTTTTGAGAGGTTCCAAGTAGTGCCACTTGGAGGAATTGCATAAAAAAAACTGAAGAACATTTTTATCAGCTTCAGATATTTATACATTACAGGTTCAAATTTATGATTACTTCAAGTTAGGGTTGTTGACTAATCCAAAACTAGGCATGTGAGACTAAAGAAAAGTTTGATAAAAATGCTAGTCTCTTGTTTTTAAAGTTAAGGAAGGTTTGCAGGGATGTGATCATATACACCAGGTCTATTACAGAGTTACAAATCATATTTGTATGATGCTATTGATGAGGTATTTTGATTGAGGTACATGTTGAGTACATGGTTGATACAAGTAGTTGATGAGTTAGTGCACATACATGAGGTGTATAGTTGATGATGTTGGTACATATTGATGAGTCATAGTTGATGAGTAGTTGACACATGATTGGTACATACTTGGCACATGGTTGGATGCACTTGTTTATGGTACAGATTGATTACAGGTTAGTGCATGGTTGATGCACTTGTTTATGGTACAGGTTAATTACAGGTTGGTGCATGGTTGATGCACTTGTTTATGGTACAGGTTGATTATAGGTTGAGTACATGTTGAGGTACAGGTTGATGCATGGTTGATGCATGGTTTAGATTTATTGGTACAGGTTTACAGTGGTATATATGACAATGATAGTGTGACAATGGTTCCATCATTCTACTTCTACTTAAGGGTGGCAGGACGGGGCAAGGAGATGTGGTTGTAGCCACCTTCTGGTTGTAGCCGGAGAACATTGGAGGTTGTAGCCTCCTTCTGGTTGTAGCCAGAGATTTGGGGAGTTGGAGCTTCCCTCAAGTTGTAACCTAAGAAACTAGGGGGTTGGAGCCTCCTTCCAGTTGCAGCTGGAAAACAAAGGAAGTTGGTGCTTCCAATGAATGTAATTCTTCAAGACATATAAGAAAAAGCATTATGTGGTTTTCTCCCGATTTGGGTTTCCACGTAAAACACTGGTGTACTGTGTATGTGTGTGATTGTTTATTTATTACTTCTCATTATTGGATAATAATTCTACATTGATATAACATTTGAATAAAAAGGATTATAATTACATTATTACTGATTCACCCCCCCTCTCAGTAATCCAACAATGAAAATCATGTCTATAAATATACACAATCTAGGTGGACAAGATAAAAACTATCCTTGAAGATGTTTGTTGACATGGATAAACCGAATGTTGTATTTATTCAAGAAACGATGACTTCAAGTGATGTTCTTATCAATGAAATGATGAAACTCTTTTTGGGATGGGTGTTCCAAAGTCTCGACTCATTTGTAATTTTTGAGGGTATCATTATGGGAATATCTATGACTTTCTATCATTCTATTCTCTTTATTATTTTTTCAGGACTCTATACAGAAATATTTTGCAAGGAATTGGATCGATCGTTCCTACTCAATTTAATGAGCCATATGAGGGGAAGGAGGCCTTTTGGAACCGATTGTTCTCTCTAAAGTGAATTAGATTTAATAACATCATTGTTGGAGGGGATTTGAATATAACACTCAACAAAAATGAGACTTGGGCTTTTATATGCTTAGGAGAAAAAGTTGGAGAATTTCTTTATTGAAAAAATGGAAGCAGTTGATTAGGTTGACAATGAGCCTATTCAAATTTGTCTGACATGGTGCAACAATCGAAATGGAGTGTAATGGGTTTTGAAGAGGTTCAATCAGTTTTTAATGCATCAATAACTTCTTCAAAACTATGGGATTTACCAATCATGGGTTTGAAGTATTCGATGTTCGGATCACTTTCATATCTTAATGGAAGTTGACAAGGCCTTGGAGAAGCCCAAGATACCTTTTAAATACATTTCCACATGGTCTAAGGATGAAGAGTTTAAGAATTTAATATAAGTCAATTGGATGCATTTTTAGGGGAATGTCGAGGCTGCTTTTAGTGTTCAATTTGTTACTCCTCTCCGATTGATAAAATGAAAACCCATATCCTAGGCCAAAGATCAGAGGAAACAAAAATATCAGGAGCTCTCAGAGGTTAAGCTAGAACTTGAACAAAGAGAATATGGGACACCTTCCCTCTTCCTCAATACTAGAAATATGTTAATCCTTACAAGCATTTTGAACAAAAATCCTCACTCACCAAGAGAAAACTTGGTAGCTCAAACGTAAGGCAATATGGATTGCATCGGGGATCAAAACAAAAAATATTTTAATAATTTTGTAAATCATCGGAAGAGTGTAACACCATTTGGGAACTTATTGACTCCAATTGCAGTAAGGTTTGAGGATTTTCAAGTTTCGAAACATTGGGAGTGGATGATTTTTTGAATTTGTTCAAGGAATGGGATCATGTGAATATGGGGAATATTCTCAAGCTAATTTCACATTTCCCTAGATTGATTGAAGATGAGGAGAACCATGATTTATATAAGGATGTCACTAAATTTGAATTCATAGTCATCATATATCTTAGATTCATACTGAAGAAAACAACATGAAAATAATGGAAATAACTCAAGTAATCAAGAAACCATGATGAACAGAGATAAATAAAAACTGGCAGAAAAAGGCATACTCTATATTCATCACTGTTTCAAATAATCATGTACATAGACATACATATATAATTCAAGAAGACCATAACTGTCATGTAACTGTATAACAGTTAGGTAAACTAACTAACTTATGATTAGAGTTTTAACATCCCCCCTTAATCATAAGTTTGTTCTTGATTGAAAAACTGCCACTACTTGACAATCACATGTCTCAAGCGAATATTCAAAGGGCTGATTGAAGATGCTCTCTGAAATCTGAAAAAAATAGTAGAAGTTGATGTCTTCTACTAAATTGGTGGTTTAAGGGTGACCACAAACTCATTTGGTGGTTTTTGGGATGACCACAAACCGAATGTCTAGCAGAAGTTGATTTCTTCTACTAAATTACATGGTTTTAAGTTGACCATAAACTAATAAGAGCTTAAGGCTCAAAAATCTGAAAATGTAACAAGAAAAACTTCATGTATTCTGCTTAATTGGTGGTTTTAAGATGACCACAAACCATATCAACAACAATATGTTCAGGAATAAGACTGCATACCAGGAACTAGGTTGCATACTTGATCATCTGTTCACAGGATCTAAATAAAACTTGGAACCTGACTGAAAATCGAAATTGGAACCTGACTCAACTAGATTTCCCCACTATTAGGGACAAGTGGTTCCAATTCCCTTGACTGTCATTCGCAAGTATGGCCAATAAGATACCCAACACATCAAACTATCTTCCGATGGAGTATGAAGACTTGATCTTCAACTCAAAAGACTACATCAATTGGGCCCCGATCATACCCTAAATCATAAAATCTTGAAAAACATTCATGTCCATCAACTGTAGAAATATATCCAATCAAGTACGGCTATACTTTTGTATAAATCTGACGATAAGACTGCTCCAATAAATTGGCTTCCAAATGCCAACGCCAATTTCTTAACCATTCAAAATGAAGTTGTTTCCGCTTGCACTTTTGGCACCTTACTAAGGGGTGATTTGTCTTCCCACAAAATCTGCATGGGTGAAGATCAAAATAGTTTGACTTATCATGGCCAAACCGATGAAAATGTCTGCACTGTATGGATTCTTTATCTGACTTATTATCATGATCTGGAATATCTGTAACAACATCTTCATCAACAATATCTTGTACCTGTTCCTTACCAATATCCTTAAGCTCTATCTTCTTATCATCATTCAAAAAACCTCCACTCACAAAGCAAATAGGTTCGCAATAATTAGGAATATGAAAAAGGTTGTTAGCATCATTTCCATATCCCAGTCCATATCAATTTTGTTTAAAGTGTAATTCTTCCCATGGTTGAACAATTCTAATTTCTTTGCGACATTTATTCACAACTTTTTTCTTTAATAGGGACTTCATCTAATTCATCTCCATGCTTATGACTTTCATTACTAGTCAATTGAGCATATTCATTCTCATCCTTGATGTCACTATGTTTGTTAAAATAAGATTATTGGTGTCAAAGCAAACTTAACTCATCAGACAACAACTTGTTTTGATGTTTGAACATATCAATCTTCTTGTGTGTTACTTGTAAACAAGTAATCACTATACTGAGAGTGCACTTGTTTATTGCAATTGTAGATTCCATAGTTGAGTTAATTAATGTGCGCAATATTGTAAAGATTTCTTCAATTCTTGCCATTATGCAGAATATGGAAGAGAGATATTTGTTGATGCCACACAATTCAATTTTGTATCCTATTATGCATGAGTGATTGTCCATTGCATGACCAATGACTTAGAGACACACACAAAGTGTTGGATCATGTTGTCATTCATGCCAATGGTTTGATTGATTGATGTCAAGTGATTGATTGATGTCAAAGGATTGATTGATTGATGATCTATGTAATATAATATGTATTGTCCTAAATGAGAATGCATAGATGAATATGGATCAATGGGTTGTCATTGATACATGATGAAGATGGATCGATGTGGTTCCATTGGTATATGATGTATTGTTGGAAAAATGTATAGATGACTCATTATTGTCTTATCATGATTGATAAGGTGCACAAATGGATGAACTCCAAAGTGGTCCCCTTATGGTGAAAGCCCTCACGGGAAGACGCTTTGCGGATTGAGTTATCCTAGAAGAATGGTTGGAGGACCCATGCTCTCATTATTGTCTTATCATGATTGATAAGGTGTACAAACGGATGAACTCCAAAGTGGTCCCCTTATGGTGAAAGCCCTCATGGGAAGACGCTTTACAGATTGAGTTATCCTAGAAGAAAGGTTGGAGGACCCATGCTTGTATGAAGAATAACGAGATGAAGATTAAGGAAATTGTTGGTGAAACTATCCTAGATGGATATTGCTTGTCATACCATTTCTAGTGGTATGTGGAATGTCACATAACTCCTCATGGTTTGAGAGTTATAGCCTTACGAAGATGAAGGACCCCCACATGAAGGCTTGAAGCCCCCAAAGTCAAAGAAGTCAAAGTGACCTAAAAGAAGAAATGATAAA
>ML777656.1:273968-305675 GCA_009831015.1 Picea engelmannii | reverse complement strand
AATGTTAAAGTATTGGAGAACTTTCTATTTATGGAAAGTGGTTAACCCTAAAATAAGGAAAATAGGTTAAGTGACCTAGAAATGGGTTAAGTGACCTAAAAATGGGTTAAGTGACCTAAAGGAGGAAAGTATAAATAAGATAGCAATGGTCTCTTGTAGATCATCCTTTTTGTGGATCAATGGAGAGCTTCTTATGGGAATATATTTTGGAGTATTGATGGAGAGAGTCTTGAGCATTTTTGGTGTGGAACACTTGAGGATATTGAAGATATATAGGTGAATGAGGTAACCAAGGATATATAAGTCGAAATTCTAAGGAAAGTGAAGAAAAGAAGGCCGAAATGCAAGGAAGGATAAATTCTTTTGATGGTGCTTTCTAAGGTATGTTATTTACAGGTCATCTCACCATTTTCGCTATAAATTTTTTTCTATAATGATTCAGATCCTGAAATTGCTATGAAAGTGAGAAAACATATCCAAGTATTTTTGGATAACAATTCATCTTGTGGGTCGTTGCAGTTGTGGAGTTACACTTCGTGGAAAATAGGGTTTGTGGCTAGTCCTGAAACTAGTCAAAATCAGGTGTTTCGGGTAAAAACATCATAAATTATTCATAATAGATCAAAATTTAGTGAGACTAATTGTGTTGGTTATATTACAATCTGTAGTATTCTCTGTAACAGTTTCATATCTATTCATCAAATATTTTGTGTGGGGAATGCTCTACAAGGTCGTTCTCTAGAATAAGCCATAATTCAGCAAGGTATTCCATTTTTTCTATAACTCCTTTTCTGAGAGGTTCTAGGTAGTTCCACTTGGAGGAATTTCATAAAACACACTGAAGAAAATTGTGTATCAGTTTCAGATATTTATTCAGTACATGTACAAAGTTATGATTATTTCAAGTTAGGGTTGTTGACTAATCCAAAACTAGTCATGGTTGAGACAAGCAGTTGATGAGTTGACACATACATGAGGTGTATATTTGATGATTTTGGTACATATTGATGAGTCATTGTTGATGCATGGTTGATACATGATTGGTATATACTTGGTACATGGTTGGATGCACTTTTTTATGGTATAGGTTGATTACAGGTTGTTTGGCACAGGTTGGTGCATGGTTAATGCTCTTGTTTATGGTACATATTGATATCTATTGAGGATTGTTGCCTCATCTCAGTTGGTGATGAAAATTCAAGTTGAGTCTTGCCTATAGAGTTGGTGCTCTTGTAGATTTGTACTCTATTCAGTTGTTGCTGATAAACCCCAAGGATTGTAGTCCGTAATAAAAAGAAAATTGTACATACATCTTGTGTTCTTTGTGTTCATTGTGGTGATGACCTGTTGATGATATATTGTTGATATATGTTGCTGATATGTGCTCACATATAAATGGTTATAAATGACAACAATGGGTAATGAATAAATGTTGAATGTTATTTGATGAGTTTTTGTGCAAGAGGGAAGTTTAGAGAAAAAGATCCCCACACTCATTCACCCCCCCTCTAAGTGTGGTAGGTGTGTCCAACACAAAGATCCTAAGACCCCCTTATTCAATTTTGGGTAGGTCAAGGATGCCTTATAACTTCCAAAAACTCCTTATAACACATTTACAAACACTCTTTAACACCCTTATAACTTTAAGTACACTAATAATGGAGAAAACTCCTCCATATAAATTTTCAATCTTATAACTCCCATATAATTCCTTCACCTTTTTTATTTTATAAAAAAGTATGCTTATTAAAACATAAGACTCCTTTAATCATGGTCAAAACCTTGATTAATTCAAAATTTAATATTATCTTCTTTGGCCTATTAATCCTAATGGTCTTTTCCACTTGGTTTTCACCTTGTAGGGTTTCAAGGTTAATGGAAAATATTCCAAGAGAGATTAGGAATGGATGACTTGTGCTCAAACCCAAAGTACACATTACAATATCTTATTCGAAACCCTAAAGACATTAAAGGTATCTGCCAAGAAAGCACATTGTAATGTCCCCAAGGCCGAGCCCAGTTGTAAATCTGATGTACAAAATGAATTGTAAATATGTGTTATAGGTTGGTGAGCCAAGTTTGTATAAGCCGGTGGGATTATGTGATTGTTAGGCCAGAGAGCCTAAGGGTTGGAGGCCAAGGGTATGATTTTGTACTTGTATGTATGCAACACATTAATAAAATATAAATATCGCCGTGTGCAGACCGACCACGATGAATGAGTGATGGGGAACTGAGCTTCCACAGAGTGGGCAAGGAATTAGGGGTTGGAAGGTGGGAAAAAGGGGCTAACTGTTGAGCCTAGGGGCTTAAGCCTTAGGAATAATATTTTATTATTATTCCAAAAATCCATGTGAATTATGTTGAATGTGATGTTTTATCCGTACCTATTTTTTTCATGTGCTTAATGAATGGTGTATTCAGGGACTATTTAGTCAAGTTTGTCATAGTCTTCCTGGACGACATCTTGGTGTATTCCAAGTCCGAGGAAGAGCATGAGAAACTCCTGAGTATGGTGCTGCAAGTTTTGAGAGAACACCAGTTGTACGCCAAGTTGAGAAAATGCTCATTTTATCAAAGGCAGATCCATTACTTGGGACATATTATTTCAGAAGAGGGGATCGTTGTGGATCCTAAAAAGGTTGAGGCCATCCAAGAATGGTCAGTGCCAAGGAATGTGGCAGAAGTTAGATATTTTATGGGTCTAGTAGCCTACTACAGGAGGTTTATAGTTGGATTCTCAAAGATATCTCACCCTATCACTTCCTTGCAAAGGAAGGAGAAGAAGTTTTAGTGGACTGAAGAGTGTGAGAGCAGTTTCCAATGATTAAAGCAACTACTAACCAACGCTCCAATCCTGAATATTGTAGATCCAAATATGAATTCCGTGGTGTGCATAGATGCATGTAAGTAGTGGCTGGGAGGAGTTCTTAGCCAAGAGGGATTTGTAATTTGTTATAAGTCCCGAAAGCTGAAAGAGAATGAAAGGAATCATGCCACTCACGATTTAGAGCTAGGAGCAATCGTCCAAGCATTGAGGAAATGGAGACATTACCTCATGGGAAGGAGATTCGAATGAAGAATAGACCACAATGGTCTGAAGTATTTATTTGATCAACCG
Source organism: Picea engelmannii (assembly GCA_009831015.1). Classification (NCBI taxonomy): domain Eukaryota; kingdom Viridiplantae; phylum Streptophyta; class Pinopsida; order Pinales; family Pinaceae; genus Picea; species Picea engelmannii. Next base: position 302,554 of record ML777656.1, on the reverse strand, counting down.
ACTTTAAATGCCAGGAAAACCAGATGGCTGGAGTTTCTATGTGAATATGACTTTGATATCAAGCATATCAAAGGGAAAGAAAATAAAGTGGTTGATGCACTTAGCAGAAAAGTGCATGAATTACATGCTACAACCATTAGCATGTACAGGACTGAGATTAAGGATAGAATTTTGGAAGTTGCAAATGTTGATTTGTAGTACAGAGGTCTGATAGCAAAGCTACAACAATGTGAGAGACCACAGATCCAGGGAAGTTACACCTTGGGAACTGATGGATTACTTTTGTATAAAAACAGAGTGTATGTACCCAACATCCAAGAATTGAAGCTGGAAATTCTAAAAGACATGCATAATGTGGCTTATGATGGACATCCTGGATATCAGAAGACTGTGGCAGCAGTCAAAATCCATTACTTTTGGCCGGGTCAGAAGAAATAAATCGCTAAATACATCGCCAGATGTATGGAGTGTCAGAAAGTTGAGGCTAACCATAGGCACCCAGCAGGGTTGTTGCAGCCTTTACCCATTCCTGAGTGGAAATGGGAAGTGGTGACAATGGATTTTATCACAGGATTGCCAAGAACAAGCAAGCAACATGATTCAATCATGGTGGTGGTGGACAAGCTTACAAAAGCTACCCATTTTATTCCACTGAAAACCAATCACAAGGTAGCAGATGTTGTCGATATCTTCTTAAAAGAAGTGGCACGCTTGCACGAAATTCCTAAGACAATTGTGTCTGATAGGAACCCAAAATTTACCTCGAATTTTTGGAAAGGACTGTTCAAGGGATTCAGAACGAATCTGAACTTTAGTACAATGTATCATCCTGAGTCTGATGGTCAGACAGAAAGGGTGAACAGAGTAATAGAAGACATACTGAGAATGTATGTGATGGATAAACCATCAAGGTGGGAAGACTACCTGCATTTGGTAGAATTCGCCTACAATAATGGGTATCATACATCGTTGAAGATGAGCCCATTCAAATCACTTTATGGAAGAAAGTGAAACACTCTAGTGAGTTGGAATAATCCAACTGATAGAGCAGTAGTTGGGCCTAAGCTACTCAAAGAGATGGAAGACCAAATGATAAGAATTAAACAAAATCTAAAAGCTTCCCAGGACAGGCAAAAAAGTTACACTGATAGTAACAGAAACCACAAAGAATTCAAAGTGGGTGACCATTTTTTTCTGAAAGTGAAAACTAACAGGAGTTTCCTGAAGTTGGGAAGTTGCGCCAAGTTAGCAGCAAGATTTTGTGAGCCATTTGAGATCGTGGAAAGGATTGGGCCAGTTGCATACATGCTTGCATTACCTGCAACTATGACTGTACATAATGTATTTTATGTTTCACTTATTAAGAGATATATACCTGATGCTAATCATGTTATCGATTGGAATGTGATTCAGGTGGAACCAGAAGGTGTCCTGCAAGTGCATCCAGTGCGCATATTGGACAGGAAAAACAAACAGCTCCGAAATTGAGCTATAGATTTTGTAAAGGTACAGTGGACCTGGTATGGTCCTAAGGACATGACATGGGATCATGTAGATGTTATGTGGGAAGAGTACCTACATCTTTTTGAAATTTTTTGAAAATCTTGCAGATGTTGTGTAAAGTTGCACTGAGGATAGTGCATAAATAAGGGAGGGGGATTGTAATGTCCCCAAGGCCAAGCCCAGCTATAAATCTGATGTATGAAATGAATTTTAAGTATGTGTTATAGGCTTGTGAGCCAATTTTGTATAAGCCAGTGGGATTATGTGATTGTTAGGCTAGAGAGCCTAAGGGTTGGAGGCCAAGGGCTTGATTTTGTACTTGTATGTATGCAGCACATTAATAAAATATAAATATCGCTGCGTGCAGACCGACCAAAATGAATGAGTGATGGGGAACTGAGCTTCCACAGAGTGGGAAAGGAATTAGGGTATGGAAGGTGAGAAAAAGGGGCTAAGTGTTGAGCCTAAAGGCTAATCCTAGGGTCTTAAGCCTTGGGAATAATATTTTATTATTATTCCAAAAAGCCACGTGAATTATGTTGAATGTGATGTTTTATCCTAAGCTCTTGGGGAAGAACAAGGGACTGCCAAATGGGAAGGAATGCATGCTGATGGAACGCATGCAGTCCCATGGGTGACAAGTGTCAACCCTGGTGCATGAGAATAAAATGGATAAGATGAGCCGTGAGAGGGGTTCCTCGCCCAGTCCACCCTACTACTTGACCGTGTACGCAACTTTGAGCAGTACGAATGACCCAAGATTTGCAGAGAACCCTTGTGCCTCCCTGTGAGCTGAAAAGCCTGTTTTTGGCCTTGAAAAACCATGTATATCCTCTGTTCTGAAAGCTGAGAAGCCCATGTTCATTTCTGAAAAGGCTGGGTTCACCCTCTCCATTCTGATCCATGGAACCTGTTTCATTCCCTTCATGGATTGTTTGTCACACGTTCCCAAGAAACAGCACTATGAGACTTTGCGCCATTGCTAAACCTATTTGGGAATCCCGTGTTTGTTTTTCTGGTTGGTTGTGGTGGCCACGCAGAGCTAGACTGGGCGTGGCTTGCTGACCAGTGCAATTTGTGATTGAGCCTATGTATGACCTCTCTCTAGGTGAGGGAGGTGACTGTTGTTGGAAGAGGCAGGTTGCCAGGCCTGTGAGCAATTCTCTCCAGGTGAGAGAGTTTGTTGGGAAGTGGTTTCTTCCAGAGAGTGTCCAGCACCAGCTTTGGGCTCTGAGACTTCCTGATTTAGCCTATTGCCGAGACCTAGAGAGGGAGGTTAGCGCTGATGGACTGTGCTTGGGAAGGTGTATACATGCATGTGTGGAATGAGAGTCTGGTAGTAGTGGGCGTAAGATGGCATCTTGGGAACAATCCTTCTGGTTTTTTATGTTGTTTTCCCTGTAATCTTAGCCTAGCCTAGGATTCCTTGCCTTGGGGTGGATCTTAGTCCCAGCTCGGGGGTGACCCACTTCTGAGCTGATGAGAAGTGTGGTCTAAGGCTGGGAGATTCATGGAAGGCCTATACGTGGTTGGTGGAATCTACCACTATTTCGAAGATAAGTATCAGATGATGTTTATTCATGTATTCTGCTGTGTATATCAATTAAAATTTAATGCTATCGATTGTTGATTATAGCAGTAAATCTTATGTTTACTATGAGTTTAACTGTATCTCTTGATTAAATGCATGTTATTACTATAATGCTAGTATGAGCTATGTACAAAGTGGTGTTATATTTTTTTTTTTTTTTTTTTAAGAGCAATTAAGCCTTGGTAACCGAAAGGTGGTGCTACACATGCGACACCCAAATTCGACTAAAATATCTCAAAATGTGGATATTGCAAATTCATGCTTCACAAGGCCAAATGGCTAAGAGGCTATATAGGTATCAATTATTTTCAGTCTGTCTGAAGGCTATTAGATCAATTGGAAAAAGACTGTTATCATTGCATTTCCAATCGAATAACTAAACTCTCAGACTATTTTCAAGAATCATTTTTCAAATTTACTCAAAATTCTCCAGCAGAAATACAACTTCTATATCCCCATGAATCTGATGAGCTCATAAAACAGATATTTTAACTGTTTAATACAAATAATCTGAAAAAATTAAAATGGTACCTTTACCATACAACCTCCACTATCGTTCAATCTCCAGGAAGAGTTTCATGGGCCACTACTCTAGTTGGATGAAACCAAGGCTCTCGATTCTCATGCTTTTCAAAAACTATGGCTATGGTGGCTAGGGTTTTACTTTGTCGCTCCTCTTCCTTCAATCGATAAAGGTGACGAGTTTCTTTCCAGTTCCTTCATGGCACGACCATTCATCTCATGACCTTGCATTGTTGGTTCCAACACCGCTTTCTAAATGGGGAACAATCTAGTAATATCGTGCCTGGAATCCTTCTTGAAGCGGCTCTCAAACCAGGGAATATGAACAATTTAGAAATAACATGCCTGGCATCCTATAAACCCACCACAACATTATAGATCCCACTAAAAAAAAAATCCTAAGGTGGAAGGATTTCAATAATAAATGCCTTGTTAATGGTATTCGGTAGTATTGTTAAAAACAATGTAAAAAATATTGAATCTCATTCGAACTGTTATTACATATCATAAATACGCTCAAAACTGTATATAAATATCATTAAAAAATTGAATGGGGCCTCCACTTTGACAATTTTGTCCCTTGAATCCATATTGGTGGTATTTTCAAACCTTAATATTCAGTGCTTCAAATCGCAGGTTTGAATTCTAATATGCACCATACGCATATCAAATCCATTCATCACGTAAATCGCATCAGGAATGCATAATATTGAATATTCCTCAGCTCTTACGTTGGATCCTTCTTTCAAAATAGACTGGAAAACAACTTTAGTTTCAACATAGCAAAGCCTTCCTATTCCTGTGCATTTTCAAACAACAAGAAATCTGATCATGTCACCTTTCTTGTCTTGTCTCCACTTTGATAATGCTTCACTTCGATTACTAGGTCGAGGGTTCACCATTGAGAAGCACTCTCCTTCTTTCAAATATGCCCTTCTAATTGGCATTCACAAAATTCATCAATAGCATAAGCCAACAACATTCTGGCAAGTGTAGGTCGTGATAGGAAGAAAATAATCAAAAGGTAAAATAACTATCAAAATAGGGAAGATAAATAAGACATAATTCTTCTACCATGATATTCAATTATATTATTAGGCACTAAGAACTATAATGTTCTGATAAACTACCAGGCCCATAAGATCAGTATCATGCTTTGATACCACTCTTAGATTCATAATGAAGAAAACAACAGAAGCATAATGGAAATAACTCAAGCAATCAAGAAACCATGATGAACAAAGATAAATAAAAACTGGTAGAAAATGCATACTCTATATTCATCAATGCTTCAAATAATCATGTACATAGACGTACATATATAATACAAGAAGAACATAACTGTCATCTAACTGTAAAATAGTTAGGTAAACTAACTAACTTATGATTAGAGTTTTAACAATATCATCTTTCAAAAGGGACAATAGCCCTAGGCCACAATTGGACAACATAATTTTTTGAAGATTTTTGTGATATTCTTTGGGATGATCTACTTTGGGTTGTGGAAGAAATCTAGGTAAAATCCCAACCAATTTCAACTCTACATTCACAACAATGATCCTTAAAATGGATTTTCCTAGTACCTTGATGATTTCCGGCTGATTTCTTTATGAAACTATATTTATATAATTATATCTAAGCTAATAGTAGTCTAGCTTAAACCTATTCTTTCCAATGCAATTTCCTTTGAATAGTTCATGTGTTTAAAGGGTCTACTGATCCACAAATCCATAGGCTCAACTAAGAAGGGAATGAATACAACATTTCTTGGTCATCAAAATGGACCTATCAAAATATTATGATTGTATCATGGCTTTATCTTCATTTACTACTTCTACCTACTGATTTCAAATTGCTTCTAGTAAAATGGATAATGTGTTCTGTGACCACTATATCTTTTACAGTGCTCCTCAATGGATCAAGGTCTCTTTTCTTTAAATCTACTAAAGGACTACATCAAGGAATTCCTCTATCCCCGTATCTTTTATTATTGATTGTTGATGACCTTAGTAGGCCTATTGGAGAAGCTAAAAGAGCCAACAAGGTACAAGGGATAAAACTAAGTATGAATGAACGATTTACTCATTTATTATTTGTGGATGAAGTGATGATTTTATGTCTTTTTGTAGCTTCATAAGGCCTTGTTTTAATGATATATTGGATTATTTATATGATTCTATAGGTATGGTGATAAAAAACATGAAATAAACCATTTATTTCCCAAAAGTGGTTGATGGTATTAGACAAAGAATTTCGGGGATTTTCAATTTCATGATGAGATTGAATATTTGGGTTTCTCTCTTAAACCCAATAATTACAGTTTCTTTGATTGGAAATGTATTCCCTCATGGATCGAGAGGAAAATCAATTTTTGGTACAATCATTGGATGTCTCGAGGTGGTAGATTGTTTTGATCAAATCTGTGCTTGAGGCTATTTCAATATATTGGAACCTTTTGGCTTTAATCCTGAAAGGTATTCTTAATCGTATCAAGAAAGTCTATTTTAGTTATTTATGGAAGGGTAGAGCTAAGTATTTTGTTTCGCACTTTTCAAAACACATAATTTGTGGGGATGGGGCTTAAAGGACACTTGGATTTTTGGGAAGTTATTGGGAACATAATCTCTTTGGATATTTTTTACCATAGATAGTCTTTGGAAAAGAATTTTTATTTACAAGTAAATTGCCTCAAATAGTATACTGGATTGGATAAGAAGAAGGTGGAAAAGTACACAAATTGTATATAACCAATGCTGGGAACTCACGCTTTCCTTTCCTATCATCAAGAATTTCTTTGCATGGAAAGTAGGTATAGGAGAATTGGTTAGGATTGAGAAGGATGCAATGTTGGCATATGATGACAATATGTCTTTTCCTGTTGGTATGGTGTCTCACCTATAGAATATTGAACACTATACACTCATCGAATCAGTGATGTGGCTTGCTAATCTATCTAGACATAGGGGCAACCAACTGTGGAACTTCCTTTGGATTTAAGAAAGAATCGCCACTGGAAAAAAGTCATATCTGAACTGATCAAACCACACATTCACTTGACTGATTTAGAAGACAAAGTAGTTTAGTCTTACAATAATGTAGGAGGCATGTATATCACAAAGCTTGGCTATTTGAAAATGTAGGATTTGGGAGAAAATCCCAATTGTTGGTGGTTCACAACACTATGGAAGATTAGGGTCCCATTGAAAGGTCTTCTCTTCTTCTGGATGTTGTTAAAGGGGAAGGTTTTGACCTGGTATAGACTCTATTTTTGAAAAAATCATGGTTCTGGTTTGTGTTATGTTTTTAAGAGGCATGATGAATCCAACATGCATATTTTTTGGATTGCGCATTTACTCACTAAGTATGGATGGAGATTGAGAGTCAGTTGGGACTAGCTCATTTATGGGATAACAAGTACTATAATCTATAATCTATATTTTATATTTCATATAACAAGTACATTAATTATTATACAAATTTAATGTTATATTATAAATTATAAATAACTTTAATTCACATGTAATTGTTAATTTATATTTAATAAAGTTTTATATTAATTTTTATTATTATAATTTATAATTTATATTTCATATAATACTTATATATAGTTTTTTATATTATCATATAATATTATAAAATACTAATATCAATTTATTAGTGTTATTAATTAATGACCAATCTAGATCCATCTTTACCCCATATCTACCAAGCTCAGCTAGGGATCAAATCTCTAGAGGTGAAAATATTTAACCTTTGCTCAAGTTTTACGCTCTAAAAGAGACTTTCACCTTCACACATTTGATCCCTCTTGGTGTTTAATAAACCTTGGGTTAATATAGATCTAGGATGGTTCCAGTCATGGGCGGTGACACAAAATGTGTAGATGGTCAACATTATGTATATGTGATGCAGGAACATCGCTCCACCTCAATAGCACGCCAACATTCCAACTCATCAATGAACATTCAAGCAGGGGAGAGGCGCCATCCCTCTCATATTGCCCTCATTTTCAAATTTCAAATGTAAAATTAAATTCAATTAATGTTTGTAAGGCTCGAAGAGCCGAGCTACTGCCTTTGTACAGGTTGTAGATAAGGCCATCTTTAATCTCTGACAAGCTGATGAGATCTAGATCTGATTCAGACTAGATGGCCATTCAATGTAATTCAATATAATTAATGAGAGTTAGGTGAGTTGGAGGGAGAGCTCATGTATTTTAATTGACATTATGATATTAATACAAAATAACATATTTCCCTGTTTATCAATTCATGTGTGGTGAATGTTTCTTGATGAATGCATTTGAAGGTGATCTATGTGTTTATGTGTTCATATATGTTGTATATGTATGTTAGATTCCATCTACAAGTGATAGATATACTTCCATATCTGTCTATGGGTTTGTTGATCTTATTCTGGGTTCTTTGAGGCTAAATGCAAGGAGTACATGACAGAGTGTCGAGGACTCCATGAGCCAACACAAGGAATGTGTAACTAGAATCTGCTTCGAGTTCAGAGTAGAACGTTCTAGGAGGGAACACAAGAATAGTTTACAGAATCGGAGAGGAGCCTCAAGGTTACTGAATACCTTTGAGAGGAGACTATGCAGATGAAGCATAGAGAAACAAAATTGCTAAAGATTCTGTAGAGATCTGTCAGGAGGGCATTGAGTAGATCCAAGGAGTGCATAGGTGAACTCAGCTTGAGTTCTGAGGAGATAAGTGTCAAAAGAGAAGACACTCACAGAGTTACTAAATACTCTGGAAATCTCAGTAATGTGTGCTTGAGAAAAAGTTTCCAAGAGGGTACATATATCCATTTGAAGGGTGCAGAAGGGTCAATTCCCTTAGATATTCGAGGAAGGAAAATATTAGGAGGAATAGTGCCATTGCACACAGAGTCTCTGCAAAGATTGCATAAGGATGAGAAGAGTCCAATTTGCAGACTTCGGGAGAAGTACTAAGTGTGCAGAAAAGTGCAAAGCATGTGCAAGAGAACTTATTTTCAATTTCATTCTTAGGAAGAAGAGCATGGGTGCCAGAAGGGTACGAGAAACCATCTAGAGAGGAAAAGGGTCGAGACACTTTGAACTTTAATCATTTTAAGCTCAAGAGGAAGAGCGCAAGAAAATGCCAAGGAGACAACCTTGCTTGAGGATATCAAGGGTGTAGCCTTTGAATTTTATTGAAGAATACTTCACTAGAAGGAAAGTGAAACCAAAATGGAGGAGGAGCTATAGTTATCATCGGATTAGTTGTCAGAGTGAATATGGATGGTTAGATTGAGTCTAGAGTGGAGGAAAGTCCATAGAGGGAACCAAGTCCCCACTATTGGATCTGGGTGTATGCTACAATAGTCGTTAGATTGAGAGAAGTTGCACAGGGGATAACCATGGAATTTCTTCAGACTTCTCACATTCAGGAATCTTGAAGCATGAAGGTGAGAGGACTACCGAAGGTCAAACTCACAAAGTCATCCTAGCCATCCGTGAAAGAGTACACATGGTAAGAACTCTACCAATTCAGAGGAAAGTGACTCTAGGATAAAGTGAAGTTGTTGGAACAAGAACTCCCAAAGGTCGAAGCTCCATTGTTCATCCAAGTCATCCATCAAAATTAGACAAGTGTCAGTAGATCACATACTTTAGAGGTTTTTCACTTTCGACGATTTGCGTGGTGTTTGTTCAAAATTCACCGAACCGCAGTAGCCTGAAATTGTTGTGGTTTGTTGATATGTGAAAGGAAAAGGGACCGTCAATCCCTCTCATGGAAGTTGGACTTTGTGAGTTCGGAGTCCAAAAGAGTTGGCAAGTGGTGAAGTGAAAAAACCTAGAGCCCAGAGTTTAGAAGCGCCTTTTGAGGCTAGCCCCGGGTCATAGCCTAAGTTCATATGAAGTAAGGGGCCTAGCATAGGGATCTAGTGCATGTTATTCAATTTTCAAAGATAACAGGAGCTTAGGAGGAGCTTGTAGGGTTCATAGGACCTATGCCTTAGCATGAAGGGGGCCTATGTAAATTGGTTTGGCATCTAACAAAGGCTCAAAGAGTCGATTTGACTCCTTGATTTGAACGATCCTAGAGCAGGAGGTCACGTAGTCCCGAGGGAGAGTAGGGGGGTCTGGGTCAGAGTGGTACCAGAGCCACATAGTTGACTTCTGTAGGAAAGAGAGACAGAGTGAGAAGCTTTATAGAGATTGTTGCAAGGCATGCAACAAATGGTAAACAACTAGGTGGGTTGTAGGTGAAGCAAGATGGCTACTTAAGGCCATAGGCGTGGTCAATATAGGGACAACCAAAATAAAATCCATGTAGAAATGGAAAAATAACTCTAGGACATCAGAGAAGAACTCGAGAGGCTAACATTAAAAATATAGCTGGAAGCACATGTACACTTGACTTATGAATGGCCCATGAAGAAAAAGGTAAAATGGTCAGTTCAAAAATTGTTGGCTAGAGGACAACGACAACTGTTGAGAAGGTGGTTGAGGCATGTTGAAATCCTCATAGACACAGAGGAAGTGGTTCACATTTGTGAGCCAAAAATTGGAAAAATCCTCAGTGATGGTGAGGAAAAGGGACCAGTCAAGGATCTCATGAACTACCATGAGGGAAGAGATGAAATTTCAGGTTTCCATATGGGCAATGGAAGTATATCAGTGATTGATCTCAATGACTGTCAAGTGGGAAGTGATGAAAGTTCAAATTCCCAGGTGGTAAATTCAGAGAGATCAGTTGATCTCATGAGCTTCCACGTGGGCAGAGAGGAAACCCAAAGTTTCCAAGTGGGAAAGGGGAAAGAGATGAGACTGTCTGAGAGTGTCATGAAATTTTTTAAGAGTTCATATAAACAAAGAGTGTTGATGGAGAAGGATTGGAGGTATAGTCTGATCATTGGAGGAATCAATATATTCCTACAAATCATCCCAGTGGAGGCCAATGCACATGATGAGAGTGTAGTAGAAATAGAGAAAGGATAGACAATTGTGACTGTCATGATGACGGAGAAGATATTAGAATATTCCCAAGGAGAAGAGGAAGAGGAGCACACAGTTGATATTATCACTTAATGAGAGATGGAATTGAACATGCGGGAGGTTTGGTTGAACCATTTAGAGCTAGTAAATGACTGCCATGAAGCAATAATCAAGCAGATCAAAGAGGAATTCTAGTTTGAGAAGCTACTAGAAGAAGTTGGAGTTGTACCATCACAAGGAGAACTAGAAGAAGCAAATCTATCTGAGGAAATGGATGAACAACAAGACATCTAAGAGGAGACTGCAGAATTTGAACCTGCAGAAGAGTGGCAAGCTAAGACCACAAGTGATGAAGAACATGGCCTACAACAAAACATGCAACATGAGGAAAGCCAACCAATAGAGTAGCTAGAAGAGGTAATTGAGGAAGTGAGGAGGATGATGTTGATATTACCATAGGAAGTTGTCAGCAAAGAAAAGATGAACAGAGGATAACCTACAACAACAGTAGGGAAGAATCATCAACAACAACAACATAGCATAGGAGCAAGAGGACATATCCAAGGGAAATTTTGGGATCTAGGGGGGATTTCAACAACAAAGCAGAGGAGCTCATGATTTTCTGACCAAAGGAGTATGATGCAAGAGAATTTCTCCTCCTCAGTAGTGTGCTAACATTCCAACTCATCAATGCACATTCAAGGATGGGAGAGGTGCCAAACCTCTCATTTTGTCCTCATTTTCAAATTTCAAATGTAAAATTAAATGAAATTGATGTTTGTAAGGCTGGAAGAGCCGATCTATTTCCTTTTTACATGTTGTACATATGGTTTCCTTTAATGGATGATAGGATGATGAGATCTAGATCTGATTCAGACTAGATGGCCATTGAATTTAATTCAATGTAATTAATGAGAGTTAGGTAAGTTGGCGGGAGAGCTCGAGGAGCCCCTCTTTGGGTAAAAATATCATTGTATAAAGATTAGAGAGAACTTGCATGAAAATTAGAGGAGCGAGTAGAGAGCTCAAGAGAAGAGAGAGCTAAGACTCTATAGCAATCCTAGCTCATGTACTATAATTGACATTATGATATTAATACAAAAGAACAGATTTCCATGTTTATCAATTCATGTGTGGTGAATGTTTGTTGATGAATGCATTTGAAGGTTATTGTGTGATTATGCATTCATATATGTTGTATATGTATGTTCGATTCCATATGCAGGTCATAGATAGACTTTCCTATCTGTCTGTGGGTTTGTTGATTTTATTATGGGTTCTTTGAGGCTAAATGCAAGGACTGCATGAAAAAGTGTCGAGGAATTTGTGAGCCAATGCAAGGAATTCATACCTGGACTCTACATCGAGTTCAGAGGAGAACATGCCAGGAGGGAACACCAGAATAGTTTACAAACTCACAGGGGAGCCTCAAGGTTACTGAATACCTTGGAGGGGAAACTATGTAGAGTAAGCATAGAGAAACAAAATTGTTGAATATTTTGTAGAGCTCTATGAGGAGGGCATTGAGAAGGTGCAAGGACTGCACAAGTGAACTCAGTTTGATTTATGAGGAGATAAGTGTCAAAGGAGAAGAAACTCGTATAGTTACTAAAAAATCTGGAAATCTCAACAAGGAGTGCTTGAGAAGAAGTTTCAAGGAGGGCACAGATATCCTTTTGAAGGGCGCAAATGGGTTGAGTCCCTTAGATATTCAAGAAAGAAAAATCTTAAGAGGAATAGTTCCATTGCACACAAAGTCTCCGCAAAGAGTGAAGAAAAATGAGAAGAGTCCATGTCTCGGGCTGTGGGAGAAGTACTAAGTGTGCAGAAAAGTGAAAACTATGCGAAAGAGAACTTATTTTCAATTTCAAGCCCAGGAAGAAGAGCGTGGGCACCAAGAGGGTACAAGAAACCATTTGGAAAAGGAAAGGGTCAATAACTTTTGAAATTTAATCATTTCAAGTTTAGGAGGAAGAGCGCGAGAAAAGGCCAAACATACATCCCTTGTTGCAACATGGGAAAACCCAGGCTTTAACACTTCAACAACGCACCAACAAAAACCTAACTGTCGGCCCTTTCGGCAACACATGTGAATCAAATGAATTCTAACCCGAGGTAGAGGTAGGGGTGGGTGAAAGAATTTAGTATCTGCAACCTTATCCGGGACACAGATCTATGATTACAATACTCTAACAAAGAACTCAACAGTTACCATTCATCAGTATTTAACCAATATTTACTTCGCAGATAAAAATCCTAATTACAGAGTAACAGAATACTCTACCATATCCACACATCTAACCACTTAGCATAAAGAAACAGATCAGATCTAGCATTCATTCACATCACTAGGCACTAAGCTATCACAATAGATTCATCGATGCACATACTATTACACTAAGCATAAATATCATGAATAATGTAGCAACCATAAATCACAAAGCAACCATAACACATGATATACGTGGTTCACCCCTGGCCTAGGGCTACATCCACCAACTCTTATCTTTCTTATTATCTTGTTGTCAAGCTTCTTATAGCAACATAGCATCAAAATCCTACCCTGCAGAGGACAAGAGCTCTGTGTGCACCTCGCCATATCCTGCTTCTCCGAACTAGGTTACAACACAAAGCCCTTACATAGTCTCTCACAGTTACTTGCACTTAGCCTTGCACCTTCACTTTCCCTTAGCACCTAGCATCACACACCACACCACCTACTTGCATCGCCTAGCTTTCTGTTTATACATTACAAAAGGGCCTAAACATAGGTAAACCCATGGGCCGACATCCCATACCAGTTACATAAGCCCAAAACCCAAAAATTCCTTAAAAAGAAGCCAATATCATGCGATCTCCACTTCGAATTGCACTCCGCCTTCAACAGCTTGTCAAATTCCCAAAATAGGTGAAACCTATCCAAGGATCTCCAAAACATGGTCAAGGGCCAACATGCCCCGAACTCTTACCTGTGAATTGTCCCAAGTCACTTTTCATTGGTTAATTTTGCCTCAAAGGCCTCGAGCTTGGCTCAAGCTACTTGGACCTGTTGATGTGCCAAGGCATCTTGCATGATGAACTCTGAAAGAAATTCCTTTTTCACAGGTCGTTCCAATTGTTTCTCAATTGTAGTGATTACTTGTTCTAGTTCTGCTCTTCATCCTTCAATATCTTCAAACAATTGGCAAGCTATGTCCTGGGATGGTTGGAGCCTAAGAGTCACTTCCGTGACTTTGCTATGTATGGTATGGACTTGTTGTTGGATAATGCATTGCTCTTATGATCATTTATTTCTGTCAACTGCTGACAAGAACTTCAACTGTGCCTGAACTGTTGCTTCATGTTTCTTGGCCTCCTAGAGTTGGGACTCCAATGTCTTTAGCTCGAAATCCTCAGTGAGTCTCTCATAAGTCTGCATGCTGTGATCACTTAGTTTTTTACATTCCATGGAAAAGGCCTTGATTCTCTCAACTACACTCTCAGAAGTTCCTTCTCTTTGATCTCGCACATCCTGCAGAGTGCTTGGCACTGTTTGTAGCTCTAGATCTATTAATCTCTGTTGAAGTGATCCGTTGTGATATTTTAATGACTTATGGTTGAGTTTTAATTTTGCATGTGTTAATTAACCATTTGAGAAACTTAGTGAAAGAATGAGGAAAGAAGAGGAATTATAACAGCCATATACATATGTGTAGATCTCAAATGCAATAAAATACAACAAACCATAACACACATATTGATAACGGAGTTCGGCACAACTTTGCCTACGTCTCTGGGCCTTTTCTCTGTGGGGGAGGCTTCTTTATTTCTCCTCAAAAGCTCAAAAGTACATTGCTGCAATACCAAATGGCTACAAGACTGATCTGGTCATGTTCGTCCAAATTTCAAGAACCATGCAAAGAAAATGGCACGCAAACAGACGTCCGAAGCTCCCAGAAATGATCTGACAATGTCTCCTCCTCAAAAGCTTCTCTACATAAAAATGGATTTATCTTGATTTCCCTCCAGTATAACTCTACTCTGACTGCTCCAATGGTTTCAGAGCATCCAAAAACCCCTATCTGGGCTCTTTCAGTACCTCAATCGGTCGAAGAACGAAGAAGTTATGCCTCCTGGAAGTTTTCCCCTTCAAGCTTGTTGTCACTGGTCCTACAAAACACACCCTTGTTGTTTGAACCTGGCTCACATGCATTTTAAAGCATGAAAACCCAGCACTGGGCGCAACTGCACCAATGGTGCAAACCATAGGACGGTTAGGGTGCCTCCAGCCCCTAACCACCTAGCTCTCGGGCATATGCGGTCCATGTGACCACACGCATTTGGCAAAGGTGGCTAAGTCGTTACAACCGTTTCTAAACCCGTAGCAACGTCCAGTTGTGGTCACATGTCGTTATGTATATAAGCATGGGATATATGTTTGTAAAAACCCCACGCGCTGTTGCACAAAGGATATGGGCATATGTAAAATGAGTGTGACCGAGGGCTAGCTCCATGTATAACCCAACTCCCGCGCACACATTTTATAGCATGGTCATATGTAATATTTATACAACCACGGGCCAACTCACGCACATAAAAATATATGCAATGGTCATATGACAATGAAAATGACCACGGGTTGAACCATGGGCTGGGGCTAAGCCCCCAACCCCTTTCCTTTATGTGCCATAAAACCATACAATATGTTTTATAATGTGGGTTTTTAAACATAAACATTAATTTGGTGTATTGGCAAAAGACCATTTCTTAAGGTGTTGGGATTGGTGGTGGTCATGGGTTCAAATCCCATGGACCCCAAAAATAATTTTTGAAACATTCCACTTCAACTGATGACTGGGTGCCATGTGGCTGCCCATGACTGGGCCACGTGGCATCTCCCCATTTGATGGATTAATGCGACTTGTCAGTTATTGACTGGTTCAGTTGCCTGCCACATGTCTTCCTTGTCAGCGAACCTGCCCAATCACCATCAGCCAGAGAGTGCCATGTCATCTCATGAACAGTCAGCATGCTGATGTCATCAGCATTGACTTTTTGATCAGTTGACCTTTGACTTTTTACCTGTTTGGGCTTCCGATCAGAACGCGATAACTTTTGCATATGTAGCCCGTTTGACAAAGTAAATATACTGCCAGAATCGAGAAGACGAGACAGACACAATGGAATTGGTTTCATTGGATTCTGAGCACTTTCATTTTTGAGCATTTTTCAAGCCCTGTCAGGCTTCTAGATCCGATTTCGGATCACACCTCCCCACAATAAGACCTTTTGGTCCCCAAAAGGTTATTGACCAGTCAACAAGCTCTGGATAGGCCACCTGGCTTTCTCTCTGTCTCTGAACTCTGTCCTGTGCACCTGTCTCATCAAGATCAACCATAACACAATCATGACAACTGATAGTATATTGTTAGCCATTTGAACCCTGTTACATCTTACTGAAGCTACTATCATCCATGTAGAAAACATTTCTAATGACAACATCAAAAAGATGACTAAAAATGAACTAATATACTTTAGATATCTGCACGACATGCGCTTATCTTGAAGCAACTTATGATTGATTTTCCATTCAACAACCATATTTTGTTCTTGCTTAAGATCAATTACTTCATTTGAAACAACTGCATTCGTTAACTATTCCAATGTTTGAAGTGTGTTATTTGCCTTAACATGATGAGCATGAACCACATAATCATGACCTACTTTAGTGAATTGATATTGATTCTTTGTTCTGTAGAAGATTGCCTTACGATCAAATAAGTATGTACTACCTAAGATCATTCCACATTCTCTCAACGACACAACATCACAAGGGACTTCGTCCACATACTTAGATGAAATTGTAAATTTGATGTGCACTGTTTTGTTATGTGCATTTGATGATGATTTCTCATCCATTTAAGTCTGTAAGGCTTATGATGTGTTTGTGTTTTTAATCCCAATTTCTTAACCAATTCTTCTGAGATTAGATTAAATTGAGATCCACTGTCGATTAATGTGTCTATCTTAGTGTGTCGCATGATTACCCTTATATGAAACAAATTGCTTCTACAATCAATCTCTTCACCATTTTTACCTGTCCTACCAACCAATGAAATCTTAGACTCACCACCTGAATCTGATCCCAAGTCTGTGGGTTTTGATGTCGTTGCCACTATTTGCATTCCCTTCTTTTCTTTGAACCACTTTGGCCTCTTCTCGGGATGCAAATGCTAACATCTGTCCTCATCATGTCCCTCTTTCTAGCAATGCTTGCAAGAGGGATTTCCTTCATTCTTTGTCACTGCATTTGCATTCTTGCCATTGCCATGCCTTTTCCTCTTGTCCTCTTTCCTCGAAGACGACGATTCCCCTGACACACCTGCCTTCTCTGCTTCAATATATGTAGCTTGAACAGAAACCTCATCAAGGTTAGTGGTTCCAAACATGAAAACATTGTTTCTAATATGTGCAGGTAAACCTCCTATATATTTCATAAGGGTTTCTTGTGTTTGCAAAGGGATGTCTAACATTAATTCCATTCTTCTAAATCCATCGGTGTATTCTTGCATTGTTTGTCCTTTTCTTAGTTTTAAAGATTGCCATTCAATGATTGCTTTTTATTTATAACCCAAAGGATAGAATTGTTTCCTAAGTGCAAAAATGAAATCCTTCCATGATGGAAATACATTACCCACATTTTGTGTTCCTTTTTGCAGCTTGCTTTGCCACAAGATAAGAGTTGTACCTGCAAGTATCAAAGATTTCAACTTGATTTGTGTGGCCTCATCCTTGATCTATTGCACACTGCAGTATACCTCCATCTTCCTGATCCAGTTATCAAGTTTTTCTGCATTTACTTCACCATCATATATGGGCAACTCACATTTTACATCAAGTTTTAACAATGGAATTTCATGCTTATTCTTATGAACATTTTTCTTTCCACTAGATTTAGAACTTGAACTTGAAGAAGAAGGAGAAGAAGGAGGTGTTGATGGAGGTGAAGGAGGAATCTGAGGATGGTCCTCTTCCTCTTCACTTTTTCCCTTTGAAGAATCACCCAAAACTGGTCGCTTCCGTTCCAAGTAATCTTCGTACAAGACTTTCACCATCTCCGACATAGCAAGGAATGTTTTTCGGAACTCTTTCTCATCTTGAGAAATCCCTTCTGCCGATGCCATATTCTCGCTGTGAGAAGCTCTTTTTCTCAATCCAATTAATGGATTCTCTGCAACAAGATTGCCTTCACCACGCTGTAGCTTTTCCCTGGTTAAAATGCAACTCAAATCCAAATGTCAACTAGCTCTGATACCACTTGATCCGTTGCGATCTTTTAATGACTTATGGTTGAGTTTTAATTTTGCATCTGTTAATTAACCATTTGAGAAACTTAGTGAAAGAATGAGGAAAGAAGAGGAATTATAACATCCATATACATATGTGCAGATCTGAAATGCAATAAAAGACAACAAACCATAACACACAGATTGATAATGGAGTTCGACACAACTTTGCCTACGTCTTCGGGCCTTTTCTCTGTGGGGGAGGCTTCTTTATTTCTTCTCAAAAGCTCAAAAGTACATCTCTACAATTCCAAATGGCTACAAGACTGATCTGGTCATGTTCGTCTAGATTTCAAGAACCATGCAAAGAAAATGGCACGCAAAACGGACGTTCGAAGCTCCCAGAAATGATCCAACAGCGTCTCCTCCTCAAAAGATTCTCTGCATCAAAATGGATTGAGCTTGATTTTCCTCCAGTATAACTCTACTTTCATTGCTCCAATGGCTTCAGAGCATCCAAAAACCCCTATCTGGGCTATTTCGACACCTCAATCGATCGAAAAATGAAGAAGTTATGCCTCCTGGAAGTTTTCCCCTTCAAGCTTGTTGTCACTAGTCCTACAAAACGTACCCTTGTTGTTTGAACCTGGCTCACACGTATTTTAAAGTGTGAAAACCCAGCACCAGGTGCAACCATGCCAATGGTGCAAACCATAGAACGGTTAGGGCACCTCCAACCCCTAACCGCCTAGCTCTCGGGCATATGCGGTCCATGTGACCACGCGCATTTGGCAAAGGTGGTTAAGTCGTTACAACCGTTTCTAAACCCGTAGCAACTTCCAGTTGTGGTCACATGTGGTTATGTATATAAACACAGGCTATATGTTTGCAAAAACCCCATGCGCTGTTGTATAAAGGATATGGGCATATGTAAAATGAATGTGACCGAGGGCTAGCTCCATGCATAACCCAACTCCCGCGCACACATTTTATAGCATGGTCATATGTAATATTTATATGACCATGGGCCAACTCACATGCATAAAAATATATGCAATGGTCATATGAAAATGAAAACGACCACGGGTTGAACCATGGGTTGGGGCTAAGCCCCCATCCCCTTTCCTTTATGTGCCATAAAACCATACAATATGTTTTATAATGTGGGTTTTTAAACATAAACATTAATTTGGTGTATTAGCAAAAGACCATTTCTTAAGGTGTTGGGCTTGGTGGTGGTCATGGGTTTAAATCCCGTGGACCCCAAAAATAATTTTTGAAACATGCCACTTCAACTGATGACTGGGTGCCACGTGGCTACCCATGACTGGGCCACGTGGCATCTCCCCATCTGACGGATTAATGCCACTTGTCAGTTATTGACTGGTCCAGTTGCCTGCCACATGTCCGCCTTGTCAGCAAACCTGCCCAATCACCATCAGCCAGAGAGTGACACATCATATCCTACACAGTCATCATGCTGATGTCATCAGCATTGACTTTTTGACCAGTTGGCCTTTGACTTTTTACCTGTTTGGGCTTCTGATCAGAACACGATAACTTTCGCATACATAGCCTATTTGACAAAGTAAATATATCACTGGAATCGGGAAGATGAGGCGGACGCAATGGCATTGGTTTCGCTGGATTCTGAGAACTTTAATTTTTGAGCATTTTTCAAGCCCTGTCAGGCTTCTGGATCCGATTTCGGATCATGAAGCAATTGGATGGCTTCAACAATCCTTTCCACTTGATGCTCTACTGGGTCTTCGACTAGTTGTTCTAAGCCTATCACAGAGTGAAGTGCTCTGTTGACTACTTCTTTGATTCCAATCTTCTCCGTGAGAAACTATTCTTTCTCTTGTTGGATAAGTGCTTTCTCGTGTTCAAACTTTGTTTGGAGGGAAACCTTCTCCTAATGTGAAAACCCATGTTTCTATATCACCTCCTCTTGTGATTTCTTTAGAGCCATTGTGGTCTAGTCTTTCTCTTCCTGCATGCGATGAAGGCGAGCTTTAGTGGCGTCAACTATTTTGCAGAGTTGGGCAGGTTCATCTCCCAACTTTGTTTCATCTGATGGCAGGGACATAGTGGATGCTGCGTGGCTGGATTGAAGGCCTTGTTGGACACCCCTTATCTCTGTCTCAAATCTATCATACATAGCCTCTTTTTTTTCTTCAATTCTATGCAAAATATCTTCTAAGGCATCTGAAACAACTACTATAATGAGGTCGACGTCATCCACCGTGAGAATAGCCTGTAGCTTCGTCTTACTAGCTTTGGATTTATTCCAAAATGTAGGTTTCATGGGGGAAACCTTTCTTTTCTTCAGTGGATCTCCATCATTAGGGGGATTCTGTGGCAGTGTTACTTCACCTTGCTTCTTATTATATTCTTCCCCTTCTTTCTCTTCTTTTTCTAGTTCATCACCACCTCCAGGTGAGTATGAAGAAGTTTCTTCTGAAATGTTGTCTAGCTTTTTTACCTCTTCTTTATTTTTCTTCCTGCTACTGTTGGATGCATCATACTCTTTGTGGGTAACCAAAGGGTTTCCAATAATTTCTGGGTCAGACAGTTCCACCTCGTCGACTGGTATAAGGTACTATGCATGCCATTCCTTAGTGACTTCCTCTAGATTTTCCTCGATGATCTTATAGTATGACTTCAGCTCTTCTTTACTCTTTTCTGCATGCACAGTGATATATATAAAATGACTATCTGTGCAAAACTTCATCAGGGGCCTGAATTTGTCGAGAGTGTTCGGTGTCATACGGGGGAATGAATCAATAGCCTGTTTGAGTTGCAGGTAGTAGGTATGGAATATTTCGTTCGACTGCCACTATTTTCCCATCTCTGTTGAATACCAGAGTGTGGTAAACTTCATAGCAAGTGGCAAGAACAACTCAATGTCAGGGAAGGTCACACATTCCGACATCTCCCAAGATGTAAATGTGATGAGGATCATGAGCCATCTAAAGTGGAACTCATAGCCCTCATTTCAAGCTTTGCGACAATCCACTTCTAGTTGGTTGACTAAGTAACTAACCAGTTCATCTGTAATCCCTCCACACACTTTCCCGCGAGGTCAACAACAAACCCCATGACTTGCATGGGTCTATTCTTTCTTACTAGCTTACTAGGGATCAACTGGCAAGCAAGGCACACTGCTCCACTCTGAATGGAGGCTACCTTGTAGCCTCACGTTCCCT
The DNA here is from genome assembly GCA_009831015.1 of Picea engelmannii. Lineage (NCBI taxonomy): Eukaryota > Viridiplantae > Streptophyta > Pinopsida > Pinales > Pinaceae > Picea > Picea engelmannii. Next base: position 281,491 of record ML777656.1, on the reverse strand, counting down.
TCTCCATATCGCCATAAGTATCTTTAATCCTTTCTGGGAGGGAGCAATCTACACCCTTCCTTGGGTAAAAGTCCTGTGGGTCAGGTCCCTACATACTTAGGCTGGTGATCCTATGGATCAATGCTAGATCGATGGTGATGTGTCTTTCTAGCCATAAGTAACCATCCTGGAAGCATGACAATAGGATTTTAATGCACGCGTTAACCACCTGGTGCCTTCCAAAATGTGGGATTTTCATTACGTTGAGGATAGTGGACTGCAAGATGTTCATGGTCCATAGCTTTAAAACAAAGACAACTAGGTCTTCTAGCAGGGAAATCCATAGTAATATGGCATGGTCTTCTACAACTTTAACAAAGTGTTAATCCTCTCTTTCTCTTGAATGATCCCCAACCTTTATTGTACTGTGCACTAGGATCATAGTAACTAACTTGCAAAAAATTATTCCTAGGATCCTTCATCCATTTGTTAGTCCAAACATTCTTTCTATGCATAGGAATAACAAGTCCTTCATTATTTCTATCAGATCTACTCATATCAAAACTTCTTTAGTCTTTCTCTACCCTAGTTTTCAAACTAGGACAAAATTTATCAGACATACCAAGATCCATACTTTCGAAACAAAAATTTCCACTTATCCTACCTCTATCAGAGCACAGAGATTTTATATCATACCTCTTTAATAAAAAAAATTCACTTTACCTTTATCAGAGCACAAATATTTCAGATCTTACCTTTTTTCTTCTGATCCAAATTCTTTTCCTAGCATAGAGCTTTCACAAGTCAAGTCAAATATTGTGCACTAAAGAAACAGATATACACACATATCTTTCTTTCTTTTCCTCAGTTCCCAACAATCATAGTTTCTAGTCCTAGAACAAAATTGTTTGATGGCATAGGGGCAAACCCAGGGTTCAATGCTTCAACATCACACCAAAAAAACCCTAACTATCGGCCCTTTCGACAACACCTACGAAGTAAATGAAGTCTCACCCAAGGTAGAGGAAGGGATCGTTGCAGGACTCCAGTGTCTACAATGTTAGCTCGGACACATATCCATGATTACAATACTCTAACAAAGCAGACAACAGTTACCATTCATGGGTATTTAACCATTATTTACTTTGCAGATAAAAACAATAATTATAGAGTAACAAAATACTCAACCAAATCCACACATCTAAGGACTTAGCATAAAGAAATAGATCATATATAACATTCATTCACATCACTGAGCACTAATATATCATATCGGATTTATCTAAGAACATACTATTACACTAAACATAAATCTCGTGAATAATGTAGCAACCATAAAGCACAAAGCAACCATAACACAGGATATACGTGGTTCACCCCCAGCTTGGGCCTACGCCCACCAACTATTCTCTTCTTTATTATCTTCTTGTCAAGCTTCTTACAAGCACATAACATCAAAACCCTACTCTGTAGAGGACATGATATCTCCGTGCACCTCACCAGATCCTCCTTCTTCAAGCTAAGTTACAACATAAATCCCTTACATAGTCTCTGACAGTTACTTGCATTTATCCTTCCAAGTCTCACACAGTATGCACGGAGCAATTACAACTATCACTTCCACTTAGCATGTTGTCCTTCACTTACCCTTAGCACCTAGCATCACACACCACACCACCTACTTGCATCACTTATATTTCTATTTATACATTACAAAAGGGCCTAAACATGGGTAAACCCATGGGTCGACATCCCATACCCATTACATAAGAACAAAACCCAAAAATTCCCTAAAAAGGGGTCAAGATACCATGATCTCCCCTTTAAATTGCGCTCCACCTTTGACAACATGTCGAAGTCCCAAAATAGGTCAAACTTGACCAAGGATCTCCAAAACTTGGTCAAGGGAAAACAAACCTTCTCGAGGAGATCAAGGGCGTAGCCTTTGAATTTTATTGAAGAATCCTTCAGTAGAAGGAAAGTGCAGCCACAACCGAGGAGGATCTACAACTATCATTGGATTAGCTTTCAGAGTGAATTTGGACGATTATATTGAATCCAGAGTGAAAGAGGAACGCGCACAGAGGGAACCAAGTCCCCACTATCAGATATGAGTGTAAGCTACAACAGTCGTTAGATCGGGAGAACCTGCACAAGGGATAACCATGGAAGTCCTTTGGACTTCGCACATTCAAAAATCTTGAATCGTGAAGGTGTGAGGACTCCTGAAGTATGGAGTCACGAATTCATCCCAACCATCCATGAAAGAGGACACATGGTAGAAAATCTGCCAGTCTAGAGGAAAGTCACTCTCGGAGAAAGTTAAGTTGTTGGAACAAGAACTCCAAAAGGTCGGAGTGTTGGAATCCATCCAAGCCATCCATCAAAATTGGACAGGCATCAGTAGATCATGTATTTCGTAGGTTTGTCACTCTGGAGGATTCACGTGGTGTTTGTTCGGAATTTGTCAAACGCGATGATCTAAGATGAATATCAACTCATCTGTGAGTGCCCCCTCATCTGATACCTACAAGAAACTCATGTCAATAACATGTGTAGGATCACTAATATAATGTCTCAAAATAGACACATAAAAAACATTATGCATACGCCTCAAAGAATTAGGCAAGGCTAGTTGATAGGCCATGGGCCCCTTTCTCTCCACAATATCAAAAGGGCCCATGAACCTAGGAGAGATTTTAGCTCCCTTTTCAAACTTGATCAAACTCTTATGTGGTTTAACCCACAATAAGACTTGATCTCTGACCTCGTAACTATGGTTGACACGGTGCGCATCGGCATAACTTTTCTGTCAATCCCGTGCTTCTTTAATTCTTTGTCTTATTGTTTTCATTTTCTCTTCCATTTCTTGTATTGCTTCTAGTCCCACCAGAACCCTATCCTCGAGCCAATACCAACTCAAAGGCCTCTGGCATGGTCTCCCATAAAGAAACTCGAAAGGTGTCATCTTAATGGTGTTCTGGTAACTGTTGTTGTAAGTGAACTCCACTAGTGGCAAGAATTCTTCCCAACTCTTTTGTTGGTCCATCACGTACATGCGCAACATCTCCTCCAAGGTTTGGCTAGTTCGTTTGATCTTCCCGTCAGTCTCTGGGTGATACGTAGTACTAAATTTAAGTTGGGTTCCCAAGGCCTCTTGGAAACTCATCCAAAATCGTCAAGTAAACATCAATCCTCGATTGGATACAATCCTCTTAGGCACACCATGCAGCCTCACAATATCACTAATGAAAACTCTATCTATGTCAGGTGTTGGATATGTCATATGAAGAGGAATAAAGCAAGCACTCTTTGTCAGAGTGTCTACTACTATGAAAATAGAGTCATGTCTCCTTGTCATTAGTTGCAATACAACAATAAAATCCATCGAAATAACCTCCCATTTTGATTCCAGAATAGCGTGTGGTTGTAGTAATCCTGCTGGGTGTCTATGTTCAGCCTTTACCTGCTGACATTCTAGACATCTGGCCACATAGTTGACTATGTCTGCCTTCATTCCCTTCCAGAAGAATAAGGATTTAAGGTCTTCCCTCATATTCATGACTCCCGGGTGAGCCATGTATACTGCTCTATGAGCCTCGCTTAGTATCAACATCCTCAACTCTTTTTTTGGTGGTACATAGATCTGATTTTTAAACCTCAATAATCCATCGCTATCAAACGAAAATCCTTCAAATCTTGGTATCATCATTGTGTTTTGTCCGATAAAACCCTCGACCTCTTTGTACTAGTCATCATCACGCTATAAAGTTAGAATCTTTTCACATAGATTCGTCTGAAGAGGCAACATCGAAAAGATGCACGGTCTTTGACTCAATGCATCTACCATGCGGTTCACTGTTCCTTTTATGTAAGTAATATCAAGGTTGTACTCGCTAAGAAATTCCGACCAATGCCATTGTCATGTGTTTAGGTCTCTTTGCATAAAGATGTGTTGTAGTCCACAATGGTCAATATTTAGTTCAAATTTTCATCCAAAAAGGTAGTGTCTCCAAACCTTCAAGGCATAAATGATGGTTAACAACTCCACATCATGCATCGCGTAGTTCTCCTCATGCCTTCTCAGTTTCCTCAAGATGTAAGCGATCAATCATCTGTATTGCATCAAGACTCCGCCTAAGCCCTCCTTGGATGCATTAGTGCATACCAGGAAGTCCGCATCCATGTCAGGGACTTTTAGTATCGGTGTTGTTGTCAACAACTCCTTGAGTCTTCGAAATGCTTCCGCGCATTTCTTTGTCCAAACAAACTTCTTGTTCTTCTTCTGCAACTCCGTGATCGGATTTGCTATCTTTGAAAATACCTCAATGAACCATCGATAGTATCCTTCTAAACCCATGAAGCTACGCACTTCTGGGACATTCATCGGTGCAGGCCATTCCATGATAGCCTTGACCTTTGCTGGATCCATGGCGATGTCTTCGCCGAATATGACATGCCCTAAGTAGTGAATCTCTGATTGATAAAATGAGCATTTGGACAACTTCCCATATAGTTTGTGCCCTCAAAGACACTGTAGTGCCAAGTGCAAGTGCTTGTCATTCTCCTCCATCATTCAAGAGTAAATCAAAATGTCGTCAATGAATACTTGGATGAACTTGTCCAAGTACTCGCGGAACACCTCGTTCATCAAACTCATAAATACTCCTAGGGTGTTTATTAGTCCAAACGTTAAAACAATAAACTCGTAATGTCCAAATATCATCTTAAAGGTGGTCTTAGGGACATCATCCTCCTTGATCAGTAACTGGTGATACCCTGATCGCAAATCGATCTTAGAGAACACCGTCGCACCCTTCATTTGATTGAATAAATCATCAATTCTCACCAACATATATTGATTCTTGATCGTGGCCTTGTTCAATTGATGGTAGTCAATGCAGAGCCTCCACGACCCATTATTCTTTCGTATGAAAATAACAGGTGCTCCCCATGGTGACATGCTAGGACATATCAATCCCAGGTCTAACAACTCCTTCAGTTGCATTTTCAACTCTTGTAACTCCGGAGTCGACATATGATACGACGTTCTTGCTATCGGTTCAGTCCCTAGTTTTAGGTCTATGGTAAACTCTAATTCCCTCTCTGGCGACATCCTAGGTACTACTCCAGAAAAACATCCACGAACTCTCTCACCACCGAAAGGTTTTCTAGACCTTCCGCTACTCCCTTCTTGTTTAACGCAAGGATCGCATAAAGCTTGCACCCCTTGCGCATGCTCTTCTGAAGTTGCAAGAAAGAGATGAACCTCAGGGAAACTCCCTAGTTTCAGCCTACAATCACACGCCTCTATCCCTCATCATTGACCAAGCTCAACCATTTCGTCTTACAGTTGATACCACATGTAACTGCCCCATCTGGTACAACTCCCACGCTTTACAATTGGTAAAAGCACCCATACTTTTTTATCTTTTTTTGTGTGTAAGAAGGTAATAATGACATTATACTCAACATCTCAACATGACGACAATCCAACGCATGCAACACACATGACAACAACATAACGACCCAAAGAAACCAAATTAATTACAAAATATCTAGAACCCTTACAATAAGAAAAACCAATCCCATTAAATGTTTTACAACCAAATTCAAACATTAATTATCATAAACAACAACACCCTCAATAGGAAGTGCCTGACCCAAGGAAGGCATCATATGTGCTTATCGATCTACGTGCAAAATTATCCTATTTCAAGGAATCATGGCACCACATCGTGACAAGCGCGCAAGGAACCCAAGTACAACATAAAAATGGGACTATATCCCTCAATCATACTCAATTTCAACATTGCTTGAATCATCTAGCACTGTCACACTTAAACTAACTATAAAGGAAGCACTCTAATCCATCAAGTATTATCAATATTATTGGTGTATTAGCACATATATTAAATCAATCATTTTATCTACATGGCACCACCTAAATTATTAGTTCATTTCATGGCACACAGATACACCATCATAACAACAATTGTAGGTACGCAAAATTTTGAAACATTTAAAAGATTGAAATAAAAATCCTACTTAAGAACTTACCCAAATAAATTGTAATTACTGTATACATTTTAGCATTTAGTACCATCCATCTATATATAAATTTACGCAACGCCTACATAATATCCCTTCTGTTCTAGTATGTTATACATACAAGGAAGATTCTTACACATCACTATTATGAGTATATCATCCATCAATGTCAATTATTAACTTTTAATCACTAAAAAATTGTCATCTCATGCATATATCTAAAATAGTGGAAATTTAAGGATATAAGGCATTAATCCACTACAACATTTGATCGACACTAGTTTCAAGGTAAGAAGTGTGAAATAATTAAATATTTTCACCACTTACTTTCTAAAAGTGAAAAGTAATAAATTTAGACAAACACTTATGGTAAATTGATGGAGGCAAATTAAAGTGAGGAAATTCTTTTATTAGTAATTAAAACAATGGAAGAGTATGTAATTCTTTTAATCCACTACAACAACAATTATTATTGCGAATTTAGAAAAGGAGGAACGTTGTCTAGAAATCATAAATCCATTTAAGAACGTGTCCGGTACGGTAGAAAGAATGGGTAATAGATAATAGTTTTTAATGCAGAATCACAACTACATAAAGGCAGAAACACAGTCTCATAAAAGTAATAAATGGATATGCAACGAGGTATCAGTTAGCCCCTTTTTTTGACAACTCGCAGACTTCAAGGGAAAATCACCGTCTAAACAGAGGTAGCCAATTAGTCACTGGCATGCACTCCACTATCATAATGGGTTAAAAACACAGGCATAATGGACTGATTTTCATAGCAGGTTTATCTCATTCATAGAGATAATGAACATAGAGAATCGCACATGTTTTATCATATATAAGGAGAGACTAATGCAATGAGAGAGAGATTCAACCCAATAGTGAGTGAGGAGCCACAAACTCAAATAACAATAGGGATGATAAGAAATGCATGTGCATGATTTAAACAAATATAGATAAAAAGAAACACCTACTCGTATACATATTTTCACTGGGACCGAGTGAGGGGATTCATCTCATTACGACAGGCTCGTGCTTACTTACATGGACATATATAGGCATGGGGGGATAGAGAAAGGCCTAGAGCTTATAGGACAGAAAGAACCGAGGCCTACTTATCTCTGTGTACTAGGAAGCGGGCGACGTCACTACTAAATAAAGATGAAGCTATCTCTTATCCCCCAAGAAAACACAAGCTGAGTAACACACCAACCATAGATAAAATGCAGGAAGAAGGGATAGGCGGATAAAACGTGGTTGTAAATGATGGATGAAAATAAGAGTTACTTTGCTAAGATCAAGTGATGAGCGCACAGAACAAATTCACCATTTAATTGATAATTACTTGTTAGGATATTTAGACACTTAGGAGTTAGTTAATATCTACTTGGTCTAATATGTCGTTAGGTAAAAGTGTGTTTCTTTAGTATGCATTAGTATGCATTTGTAGTTAGGAAATCCGACGGTCACGATATGTTCCCGACATA
>ML777656.1:236470-268479 GCA_009831015.1 Picea engelmannii | reverse complement strand
CAAAAACCAAAACGCAGATTGAAGTTAAATACTTTTTACATCTTAGAATACCAATATATAAAAAAAAAAACACTGACAATAGTAAGAAAATGTCAGGGCCATAAGGATAACTTATCGAAGGGATCACAGCGATTCTATCAGTCAAGGTGCAGAGAAATACACAACAAGGAGGCAAGATAATCCATACACAGAGGTCGTACTGAAGGGCGCAAGTCAACAATCAGGCAAGGACATCCATAGAGGTAGACGGTTGATAGGTTTTCCTTCGCTTCACCATCCTCACACCGAAAAGCAGGGCATTGGGATCCATAGGTATTTTAACACTAAGGCGACGACCATAGATCAGGTTCCTAGATGACTGCTCAGGTGAGGACTGGTGAACTAGGTACAAAGGATAAACAACCTCAAGGTCACAATCAACACACAGGTTGGTTGTGACATGCGGGAAGACGAAGGCCATGGGAGTCAACCACCATCGAGCTAGTCTAAGGAAAGTTTCAGTCACCAAGTTAAAAGAAAAATACCTCATTTTACTTTTCCATTAAATAAGCAGATTCGAGCTAGGTAAAAAGGATAAACAACCTCAAGGTCACAATCAACACACAGGTCGGTCATGACATGCGGGAAGACGAAGGCCATGGGAGTCAACCACCATCGAGATAGTCTAAGGAAAGTTTCAGTCACCAAGTTAAAAGAAAAAGACCTCATTTTACTTATCCATTAAATAAGAAGATTCGAGCATAAGTCCTAATACATTCTACCATACAAAAATGAAGAGAGCGTATCATTGCCTGATCACCCACTCCTAATGATGTCCTACACACTTCGTGTAGCTACCGCTCGTCAACCGTCGAGACTTCACTGGTACCTTCCAACCAATTCTAGGGGTACTCTTCTTCCCCCTTAGCCCCCTGAGCCGCAAAGGGGACACGTACACTAACCAAAGATTTCGTCTAGCTCCCAGCTCGCCTCGCAAGGTCGAGCTACCACTCCTCTCCGAGTTGGGTATCCCAACTCTCACAAGTAAATCAGTCAAGTAGATATATTTGCAGTGTAACATTACGCAAACAGAAGACCATCCTTCATCCTTCTCCCTCCTTCAATATATAGAGTTTCAAACATCCTTTCTTTCCTAAAATCTCATTTAATTAAAATTAAAAAAAATAAATTCCTAAAAATTATTCTCCATACAAGTGTCACCCATCCCCTTCCTTCCTCATGAATTAACTTCTTTAATTAATTAATTATCTTTATTTCCCTCACCCACCTAGAGTTACTCCTAGAATCACTCCTAGGTGTCCCCAAAATCTCTTAGAGTTTTTAATAAATTTCCTTTTTATTAAATTGCTTGTTCAGTTTAAATTAGAAAGCTCTTAAATGGTAGATTCTTTTTCTAAGTTTGACTATCCGTTTTTTCCCTTATGTTTCCCCTTTTTCCCTTTTTACCTCTTTTCCTAGTTTCCTAATTTTTTTTTTAGATTTTCCCTCTTTCCCCTTTTTAATTAGAACTCAAAAAGGCAGGTGCTGAATTTTAACCCTTTCTCCCTTTTATCATTTAATTAGTATTTTTAAATTATCAAAAAGAACAATTGATTCCAACAGATTTTTATTTTTATTTTATGAATAAATTAAATTTCTTATTCCCTTCGTGTTATAAGATTTTAACTAAGGTCATAATTATTATTTAAGTGGTTTTTATTTTTATTATTATTATTGTTATATTTTTTATAGAGGGATAAAATTTTACCAGTAGCATAGTTTAGACTTAAACCTTAAATTTTTGTATAGGGCGATAATTAATTAGGGGAAATTGTTTTATAAATTTCTTAACATGTTACTTGTCCTAAGGCCATCTAGGTTCATTCCTCTATCATCAACAACACAACGTGCCCTTCAGGATGCACTAGGTGCTCCAAGGGTTCCATTCGCCTCATATGTTCCCTTGCGCGATGTGCCCTTCAGGACGCACTACGTGCTCCAAGGGTGCCACTCACCTCTTGAATGACTTGGTAGACATCAATAACCCATGGATTCAACACTCTGCTAGGTGAACTTGTGGGAGACTAAGGGCCTCTAAGGAATAAGGCCTCCACCTTATTGCGTGCCCCTTAGAATCATCATGAGCAAATGTCGCAGTCTGCCCTCATGGCATCGTGGGTCCCCGCGAACTAGGTAGTTGTTAACCTACAGTTAGAGCCACGATGAGAGTGCTAGTAGGCTGTAGCAGGGATGTTGTCCACACCTCTCCCTCAACATCTCTGGTAGTTGTGCGTGACCCCTTTACTCTGTATGTGAGTCCAGTCGCCAAGCTGTCATCAGCCTGCATCATTAACAAATCATGTCAGAACATATCCATATCATATCATCCAATCAGATGCACTAATATCATAGTAAAAAAATCAAACCCCAATGGTACACGCCCTAACTCAATCTAGAGTCCAAGGGGTTCCATCAATTCCTCTGCATCCTTGAGGTCCAAAACCCTGCACACTCAGTAAAACCGAGTCAATAACACCTGTCGGCATCAATGTAGTAAAACAACATGTCATCAACCCATAATGCCTCATAATCAAAATCAAAAGTCTTAATAGCATAATAATCCGGATCACTTGCGAGCAAGTGTCCTCAAAGAATAAGTTCGCTTAGTGCGCCAGAGCAAGATGTTACACCAGCCGTCCATGAAAGAGGACATGTGGTAGAAAATATGCCAGTCTAGAGGAAAGTCACTCTCGAAAAATTTAAGTTGTTGGAACAAGAACTCCAAAATCTCAGAGTGTTGGAATCCATCCAAGCCATCCATTGAAATTGGATAGGTGTCAGCAGATCATGTACTTCTAAGGTTTGTCACTCTTGAGGATTCACGTGGTGTTTGTTCAGAATTTGTCGAAGTGCGAGAGCCCAAAATCATTGTGGGTCATTGATCTGTGCAATGAGAAGGGATCGTCGATCCCTCTCACGACAATTGGACTTTGTTAGTTCGGATTCTAGAAGAGTTGATGAGTGGTGAAGTGAAAACACCTTGAGCCTGGAGTTCCAAAGTGCCTTTTGAGGCTAGCCCTAGGTCATAGCCTAAGGTCATATGAAGGAAGGGCCCTAGCATAGGGAGTTAACACCTGTTATTTCATTTTCAAAGAGAACAGGGGCTTGGCAAGAGCCTGCGGGGTTCATAGGACCTGTTTCTTAGCATGAAGGGGGCCTACGTAAATTGGTTTGGGGTCTAGAAGAGGCCCAAAGAGTTGAGCCGACTCCCTAATTTGAATGATCCTAGACTAGGAGGTCGCGCAACCCTGAGGGTGAGTATGGGGGTTCATGTCAATATGCATATATATACGATTAATTTGATCATTTGAAATGTACTCACTTTCCTCTATTGGTTGAAAGTATATAGAGTATTATCTATAAGGATAAATTTGTCAATCTATCTTCTTCATTTTCTATTATAGCGACACAATTTGTAGATAATGAACATCATGTATATGTATATGTCTAAGATTGATTTCATCATTTAAAATTTATTCACTTTCCTTAGTTAGTTGAAAGTATCGAGAGTATTATTGAGATAGATCAATGTGAATCTATCTTCTTTAGTTTTTAGTATATGGTACAAATTTTATGAGATGAATTCGATCATTTAAAATTTACTCAATGTCCTCAGTTTGTTGAGAACATAGAAAGTATTATTTAGAGGTATACTTTAAGAGTTACACAAGGAACATATTGAATAGAAATAAAGTAACAATGTTTAATAATGAAAAATATAAATAACAAGAATGCAATTAATTACAAATAGTTTACATTGAGATCAATTTCAAGTTAAATTCTTTTGTTTTGACCTACTAGTTTTTCCATCTTTTGATATCAACCATATGAAAATGGAGGTTGATATTGTATAGCACTTGAAAATATTTAACTCTATATATTCTATTATATGTCACATCTTCCCAATATTAATAGTCACTTTCTTCAACATTAATTTCAATTACTTGATTTCTCTAAAAGATTTTTCATTGTATCATTATTAAAATTAATGTACCTTATCGTTTTTCATTAGGTTATCACTTAAATCAATGCAACTAGTTTATTTCTCTAAATAAATTTTCAATATATCATCACTAAAACCAATGCACCTTATTGTTTTGCATTAGGTCATACAAATGCAACTACCAATGCTCCTTATTGTTTTTCATTAGGTCATCACAGAAACCAATGCAACTACTTTCTTTATTAAAATAATTTTTCATTGTATTATCACTAAAATAAATATATCAATTTGTATTTCTTAATATCATTGCGGAATTAATCAAACTATTAGTTATATCATTGCAACCACGTGTTATTTCTTAAATCAATAATTAGTTATATCATTCTTGAAATCATTACAATTATGTGACTGCTTTACATCATTTTCATTCTATCCAATTATATCATTGTTGAAGTCATTGCAACTATGTGACTACTTTACATCATTTTTTATTCTACCATCACTTAAATCAATACAAGTTATCATTTTTCATTATATCATTGTTGAAATCAATGCAACTATTTGTTATATCATTTCTGAAATTAATGCAACTATTTGTTATATAATTATCCAAATCATTGCAACTAAGCGACTAATTTACATCAATTTTCATTGTATGTTCAATTAAATAAACGCACATTTACATTATATCTTTGCTGAAATCAATGTCACTATGTGTTATATAATTGCTGAAATTAATGCAAGTGTTTGTTATATAATTGTTGAGAATACTTTAAATTAATAATATAAGAAAAATAAGTTCAAAATCAAGTCATAACCACCATCGACTCAAGCGAGAATGGGATAAAGACGCCCGGTCTTGGCTAAATTATTGGGGAATCATGGAAGAAACCATTTTGTAGAAAAAAGATACTATTAGAAAAAACGTCAAATTAAAATTTAAAGAGAAAATGTGGTGTGATAAAGAGTAAGAGGATAAAAGAAAATTAAGGTATTATAAAGATGCAATCAACCCTATTCTAGAAGATCAAAATTATCTATGTATTTTTCCAAGTGTAAATAAAAAAATAAGCATTGCTAAGATAAGAGCAAATTCTCATGAGCTCCATAGTGAAACTGGACGTTGGTCAATTCCTAAAATGCCATGGGATGAAAGAGTGTGTCACCTTTATGACACTATGAAGTTTGAAGATGAAAAGGACTTTCTCTTAGATTGTCCAACCTATACCCATATTAGATCTCATTTTCAAAATATTTATCACACTACCAACCTTCCTAACATCTTAACTCAAAAAAGGTATGGTGATCTTGGAAAGCTTCTCTTAATGCTTTTCAAGCACAGAAACAAAATTCTAAAGAATCACAAGTAATCACTTACCCTTTTAAAGTTTGATAGACTAACTCTGATCCAAGTGGATATTGGTGGCCACCCGCCTATTCCACTTGAACCCACACCATTGTTTCTTTCAATTTTTTAGTTTCCTTAATTGTAGCACAATTTACTATTTTTAGCAGTTCTTCGGGTCCTGAACTTCCGGGGCTATTTTGAGGCCCTAAAAGACCTTTTTTAGGCATGAGTGCTCTGGAGAATATGAGTCCATTTTGGACTTGACATTCTTTGTCAACAGTTTATTCCTCATATAGATCTTTCTAATGATGCATCATGTGCATCAAATGGAGATAGTATGCCAAAGTTACAACCCTGGGAAATTGATGTACCAATTTACCCCAACGGGGCCCATATTCTGTCGTTTCATCTCCTAGGGTTAGGTTTTTGGATGTTTAGGGTTTTCCATTTTTTCTCAATAATATATAGGTCTTCGATCCTCATTGTAACACAGATTTCAGAGGCCAATAGCCGCCACATCTCTTCTTAGAGATAAGCTACCAGCGACCTAGCTAGTTTATTTCCATTCTGTCTGTAAGCATTTTTCAGTCATTTGTTATTAATGAAATGAAGTCTTATTTTCACTGCATCTCTGCGTTTATGTGTATTTCTGTATTTCATTATGTTCCTACATAAATTTGGATCAGTGGTATCAGAGCAGTCTGCTCATTCTCGATCTTTCTTTCCATGTCCCCAATGAGGTCGGGGTATAAGGAGTTGGGGATCGATCTGGTTGAACCTTTGCAAGATTAGCCTCGCAAACCTCGACGACCGCCAATGGGGAAAGAAAAGAAATATGAGGGAGCAAGAGATCCTATCAAAATGTTTCTCAAGGAGTCCCTCGAGAAACAAAGGAAGGCGATGATGGACAAATTTACCCAGATTCTTCAACGGATTCCCACTAGCGCATCGACATCCAACAACCACTCTAGAGGTGCCACTCCTTTTAAGGTAAAAGTAAACTTTGACATTCCCATATTTGAGGGACAAATAGATGCATATACTATAGATAGATGGTTGAATATGTTAGAAGGATATTTCTCGGTTCATGAATTTTCTGACCGAGAAAGGATTATTTTCACACTCCTCAAAGCCACCCCCCATGTCAAGGACTAGTGGGAAACCTAGTCGGAGCAACAGGGCAAGGGGGAACCCTCTCTGTTCTTGGCCACACCCACCTAGAATTCTTTTTGAGACACCATCAAGGAACAATATTATCCTGTGGGGAGCTACGAGGACAAATACATACAATGGACTACGCTACGGTAACAAAGGGACCATGATGTGCATGAGATGATGAATCTGTTTCATACCCTACACACAAAGTTGTGTATCAAAGATTCAGAGAAAAATTTGGTGTTAAAGTACTGCAGTTGTTTGCATAGATACATTTAGGAGGAAATGGAGTTCCTCGACATCTCCTCGCTTGGTTTGGCGTACTGATATGCTTCCAAGATTGATCAAAAGTTCAAATAGAAAAAGAGAGGCTTTGGGTCTGTGAATCAGAAGCAAGGGAAAGGTACCCCCAAACTACAGAACAAAGGACCAAGCCAAGGCGGGGTGGCCCAGGACAACCCGCCAAATCCACAAGGAAAGAACAACACCATGAAGCCAAAAAAGGACATGGGGAAGTGGTGTGAGTTCCATAAGAGCGCCACTCACAACACAAGTGAGTGTCGGGCCAAGTAGTCATTGGTACTCGAGTTGAAGGCTTCTAAATAGAATGCATGCTCCGACTCTAAATCAGAACCTGACAAGGGGAATGATAGGGGAAAGAAGATTATCGATGTGTAGCCCAACGCCACCATTGCCACCACGAAGATATAGAAGGAGGAACCAGAAGATCCAGAGGAGGCGAAGGGTCTCTTCCATTCGAGGATGTGGGTAAAGGGTTCCCTGTTGCAGTTCATTGTCGACAACGAGAGCCATAAGAACCTCATCTCGGTAGAGGTCATGAAGTGGCTGGGCTTTCCAACCATTGCACACCCACAACCATACACCATCGAGTGGTTGCACCAAGGATGGGACCTCGACGTTAGCCAACAATGTCACCTTCCCTACAACATCAAACCCTTCACGGATGAGGTATTATGTTACATTGCTCATCTTGATGTTTTTGATGTATTATTAGGCAAACCGTACTTATGGAAGTGACATGATGTGTATGATTCCAGGCCTCATGTCGTTATTATCACCTTGGGAAATAAGTTGTACATGATACGAGAGATAGCACCGACTACCACCATCTCTGTGGTTACTACAAAACAATGCAGTAAGCTCATTTCCAAAACAAGGAAATTTGTTTTCCTAATGATCCTCCCTCAGGGAAAGAGGAAGACTATGGCCATGACCTCCAGATAGGGCCCCACTACATGAAAACAACAGATGGATAAGGTCGTGGAGGAGTACGAGGACATCTTCACCTCCCCCGCAGGGGTGCCTCTACACTGTCAGGTCAAGCACCCCATTGATCTGACCCTAGGTGCATCGCTACCCAATGGACCCATCTATCGGTGCTCTATTCTAGAGAATGACTAAATCAAGAGGCATATTCAGGAGCTGTTGCATAAAGGTCACATCCAGGCAATTTCATCACCCTATGGGATCCCGATCATGTTGGTGTAGAAGAAGGATGGGACTTGGAGACTTTGCATTGACTATCGTGCACTGAACAAGATCAATGTTTGGAATAGGTACCCGATCCCACAGATTGATGACCTTCTGGACCAACTCAAGGGGGCGAAATATTTTAGCAAGATCAACTTGAAGTCAGGGTATCACCAGGTGCCAGTCGAACCCTCTGATGTGTGGAAGACTTCCTTCAAATCCAAGGAGGGCCTTTTTGAATAGTTGTTCATGCCATTCGGGTTGACAAATGCCCCTGCAACCTTCATGAGGCAAATGGATGACATCCTACGACCATTCACCAACTCATTTGTAGTGGTGTACTTGGATGACATTTTGATCTTCAGTGAGACTTGGGAAGACCACCTCCACCACATCCAACAGGTCCTCCAAACACTGCAACAACACAAGTTGTGTGCCAATTTGGAGAAATGAACTTTTGGCATGACCCAGGTTCAGTATCTGGGATACATTATTGATGAGTGGGGGGTGCATGTGGATCCAGCAAGGATCCAAGTCATTCGGGATTGGCTAGCCCCAACCACCCTAACAGAGCTCTGCAACTTTGTAGGTCTTGCCAATTTCTACCGTAGGTTTGTGTTGGGATTCTCTCATATCACTTGGACCTTGAATCAAGTCACCAAGGGAGGAGCTAAAGAAAAATTATTTTGGTCTGAATCTCAATAGAAGTCATTCGGGGAGTTAACGCATCTCCTCTTCTTTGCACCAGTGCTCAAATTACTAGACTTGCAAAAACCATTTGAGATCAAGACAAATGCCTTTGACTATGCCATTGGGGTAGTCCTTACTCAACATGGGCATCCAATGGCATATCACAGTGAGACACTTTCCGACACAGTCTGAAAGTATCCCACTTATGACAAAGAAATGTATTCCATTGTGCAGGCTTGTCGACAATGAAAGAATTACATTTTGGGAAAGGAAACGGTCATCCACACAGACCATCGACCCCTGCAGTTCATACAGACACAAGGGAATTTGCAGAATGATCGCCATCAAAAGTGGTCCACATACCTGCAACAATTTCATTTGAACATTAAGTACAAGAAAGGCAACACCAATAATGTTGCAGACTGCCTTAGTCGACCACCCATCATGGCGCTAACCACTGTGCTCAAATCTTATGGGCATGAGACTTCCGATTGGTCGCTTCTCTACACAAGTGATCCAGATTTCAGCCACACATACAATACACTCTTGGAGGGTAAGCAAGTTCCCAATTTTCACCTCCAGGATGCCTTGCTTTGTCACCTAGGACACCTTTGTGTTCCTTCAAGTGAGCGTTCCAATATGATTTGGGAGGTGCACTACAGTCGAGTCACTGGGCATTTTGGGTTTGAGAAAACCATGGCAATACTACAAAAGTATTTTTATTGGCTGAACCTTCGACAGGATGTCGGGAAGTACATCAAGTCATGCACTTCTTGTGCCATTTCCAAACCAACCATCAAGAAGCAAGGCCTCTATACTCTGCTTCCTACCCCCAATCGACCTTGGGAATCCATCTCTATGGATTACATGTCGAGCCTTCCTTCTACTAAGCATGGCAATGACTGTGTTTTTGTGGTCGTCGACCAATTCTCGAAGATGTCCATTATGATGGCCTGCAAGAAGAATATCAGAGTAGAAGCCACTACTAAACTCTTCTTTGAATGAGTATGGGTACACTTTGGGATCCCACAGTCTATCATCTCAGATCGGGACAATAGGTTACTCAATACATTTTGGTCTATCCTTTAGTTGATGCGAGACACTAAGCTCACCAAGTCCACATCTTTCCATCCGCAAAATAATGGCCAAACAAAGGTCATCAACTGAATGATTGTACACATTCTGCGCATGTACAACTCAAAGCATCCACACACATGGGATGAGAGCCTCCCCTATGTACAACATAGCTACACCTGGGCTCTCCATAGCTCAACTAGCCACAACCCCTTTCAAGTGGGCTTGGGATTCCAACCACTAAGTCCCATTGACATAGCCATGCCATTTGTGGCTGCTCGGGCAGATTCAACCCATGTCTAGTCTAAGGCTAAAAAGGAAAACAACTTCATTGAGCGCATTTAGCACATATTCCAATAGGTTCATGACATCTTGGACAGAGCCAATGCTAAGTACAAGAAACAACATGATCAACATTGGGTGCCACACAACTTTCAGATGGGCAACAAAGTGTGGCTACATTTGCAAAAGGAGCGCCTCATTGGACCCTACCACAAGATTCACCCACTCTGATATGAGCCATACACCATCACCAAGGCTGTAGGGGACAATTCCTTTGAGCTCGGTATTCCACCATTCCTTGGTCTGCACCTAGTGTTCAATGTCGACCGCCTTTGGCCCTACTTTCCACCTCTACTAGACACATCCGACATGGCAGAACAACTCACACCAACAGATTTAATCCCAAATTGAATGGAACAAGCAACAAATGATTGAATTATGGACACACAGATCAAGAACACCTACCAACAAAGGATCTAGCTATATCGAGTTGTCAAAGCAAGCCAACTCCTTCACTAGGGCAAGTGGCTCACCAGGGACCAAGTTCAGCAGAAGTTTCCTCATCTCATGGAGGAACTCAATGCAATGGGGACCATTTCTTCCTAAGGGGGGTAGGATGATACAGGTGGATATTGGTGGCCACTTGCCTATTCCACTTGTACCAACACCATTGTTTCTTTTAGTTTTTCAGTTTCCTTAATTGTAGCACAATTTACTATTTTTAGCAGTTCTTTGGGTCCTGAACTTCCGGAGCTGTTTTGAGGCCCTAAACGACATTTTTTGGGCATGAATGCTTTGACGAATATGAGTCTATTTCGGACTCGATATTCATTGTCAGTAGTGTAGTCCTCAGATAGATATTTCTAACTATGTATCATGTGTGTCAAATGGAGATAGTATGTCAAAGTTACGACCCCAGGAAATTGATGTACCAATTTACCCTAACGGGGCCCATATTCTGTCGTTTCATCTCCTAGGGTTAGGTTTTTGGATGTTTAGGGTTTTCCATTGTTTCTCAATAATATATAGGCCTTTGAGCCTCATTGTAACACCGAGTTCAGAGGCCAGTAGCTACCACATCTCTTCTCAGAGATAAGCTACCAACACCCTAGCTAGTTTATTTCCATTCTATCTGTAAGCATTTTTCAGTCATTTGTTATTAATGAAATGAAGTCTTATTTCCATTGCATCTCTATGTTTATTTGTATTTTTGTATTTCATTGTGTTCCAACATAAATCCAGATCAAATTCAGTCTTAGTGGACGTTAATAATCATCATCATCATCATTAAAACATCAATATCACTTTTCATTTTTAATATTTTTTAACTAATTGTAACTATTGATTTTCATTAGATCATTAGTGAAACCAATGTAATTACTTGCTTGCTTTAATCAAACTTTCATTATATTATCACTAAAATAAATATAATTAAATATAGCATTTCATATTTATTTATATCATTGCAAGTACCCTACTACTTTAAATTAATAATATATGAAAAAAATGTTCAATATATAAATTTATTATTATTATTATAACATTAATATCTCCTTTTATTTCCAATATTTTTTTAAATCATTGCAACTATTGTTGTGCATTAGGTCATCATTGAAAACAATGCAACTACATTTGTTTTAAATAATTTTGCATTGTATTATCACTAAAATAGATATATCATTTACTTTATTATTTTTATTTTATAATGATTAAACATAAATATTTTAAAATAAACATAAATATTGCAAAGTATATAACAATTTAAAAATTTATATATATTAATAAAGTAAAATAAAATATTGCATCCCTAACACAAATATTCTTAGTATTTGAATTTATAAAGGTTGCACAAATTACAATGTGTTATCAGAAGTTCAAATTCACATGGAGTAGGGTATGTATACCTCACTTGGATGAGGGTATCCCTTGTCCCACAAACAAGGGGGTCTCATACACCAATTTGATGTCTAACTTAACCTTAACTTTAAAATTAATTATATATATAAATGTATTTAAATTTGAAAAAATAAAATATACAAATATAAAGACTTTCATCCTTATTCACAAATTAAAAAATTAACATGCATGTGAATTATTGTAATGTATTTGTAACCATAAATAATTAGAATTTCTATAACCTTATTTTGTATACATGACTTATTGTAATGTATTTGTAACCATAAATAATTAGAATTTTTATAACCTTATTTTGTATACATTTTTGTTCACTTATATGATTCTTCCTAGTTTCCATAACTCAGATAACATACATGAAATATACATTATTTCAAAATTTCATAATTTTTTTTTTTGTAAGTAAGTAATTTTATATATAAGGGCCTTTAAAAAACCAGACCATAACTACAAAAATTAATAACATCCGGATTGTAATTACTGAACTGCCCCAAAGGGAGAAACTAGTTCAGCCAACCAGGTAAGTCTAGAAACTAAGTTCTTACCAATCTTAAAAAACACAAAGCTAAGCTGACTAAGATGCTACTAGAGGGGAAACTATTAAAAAAGAACAGATCCCTTGAGGGGTTAGACACCTGGCAAGTAGTCTGGCAAGTAACCTGGCAGGTAACTTGGCCACGGATCCTCTTCAACAGGTGTCCCTCGGTTTGCCCAATGCATGTCATCGTCCACGGTGCACTCGTCCATGTTGGCAGCTGTGTCGGCGTCTCCCGACGGAGTGTGCACATGCTGACCAGTGGTTGTGACCGCTTCCATGTCCTCCTGCTGAACCGGCTCCACAACGACCTCTACAACACTCCCACTTTGCTTCCTGACATTCCCGTCGTCGCCTGCTGAGGAGGGTGCTCCTTCTGAAGCCACACCTGCTGGGTAGGAGGGAGAAGCATCTTGGATGAAAGAAAGAAGCTGGAGGAGGGTCGAGAGTCTCCCGTCCATAAGATGTATCTTAAAATGGAGGTCCTCCATTCCCTGATGGAGTTTGAAGACCAAGTCGTAAAGGATGGTGAAGTTCTCTTTCAGCTGTAAATCCAACTTGGAGTCTGAAGACGTTGACACCTTGTTTCGTTCGGCCCGAACAGGATATGGCATCCCCATGGGCGCCTTTGAAGAGCCAACAATCGACGTGAGGGGGGGAATGAAGTTTCTGGAGGTTGAAGGAGCGGCGAGGTGGCACATGGAAGAGCTTGATGAGGTTTCAATTAAGGATAAACACTCAAAGTGGGAGACAGGTGCGGTGGAGGAATTGAGATTTGCTACCTCAGGCAGCAAGAGCGGTGAGGAGAGTGTTGAGGATGAACCAGGAGGAGAAGTTGAAGCGCGAGGCCGATGAGGATGCCAAGGAGAACTCCTTTGCAGTCTTCCTCGTTGTTGTAGCATTGTTTGGCAGAGTAAGTGGGAATGGCGTTCCAGGCGAAAGGGGAGAGCTTGGAGAAGGCCAGGAGTCACGAACACCATGAGCATGCAAGCAAAACCAGGCCAGGGCAAGGGAGGAGTACTGGAGTCGGATCTCAGAAGAGGGGGAGTAACACAAGAAGACAAAGAGGCCATTGCACCACGCATAATAGAGGTTGGGTGAGCCCAAGTTAATGCCCCTGCAATCGAAGTAAAATCCATTTAATGCGGGGTGGAGTCGGCGATTGTTGGCACGAGCCGATCACATGGCTTGCTGCCTTGCTGGCTCCTCCGCTCTCTCTCTATACGCCAAGTGGTCGACACTATCACCCCATTCGGAGGAAATTTCATAATTTTATTAATTCACATCATAAAAATATATATATATATATATATATATTTTATATTCATAAAGACTAAAGCACATATCAATAGTTTCTACTTTATCTATGATGTCTCTTGAAGTTTATAAACAATGAAAGAATCCATAACAATTCAGATCGTAAAAATATATTAAAAAGCTTTTTATATTCATAACAGATATCAATAGTTTCTACTTTATCTATGTTGATCACATCATAGTTATTTTGTCTCTTGAAGTTTATAAACAATGAAAAAATCCATAACATGTGTGCTTTTGTAAATCATTAGTGGCTAGTTGCAATCTGGCTAGTTGTGGACATTTGAGAACACTACACTAAGTGAGTTAAATTATAAACACATATTTGTGAGACCTAAACTTAATATTTTTATTATTATAATTTTTTTTAATTGATTTTATTTTAATATTTTTATTTAACATAACACTTCTCTACGAGTTGTAGAATTTCTCTTCCTGCAATAATATATAAAAGTGAAATAATATATATAAAAGAATAGTTAATATATAAATTTCTTATTATTAAAACATCAAAATAAATTTTAGTTTTTCATATTTTTTAAATAATTCAAACTATTATTTTTTGGTAAGTAACCACTTAAACCAATGTATTTTTTTGGTAATTTTTTATTGTATTATCATTAAAAAATATATATCATTCGATGTGTATTTATATAAGTGTAATTACATGATTAATTTAAATTATAAATATATGATTTTTTTAATATATAAAGTTTTTATTATTAAAAAATTGATATCATTTTTTATTTTTTATATTTTTTAAATCATTGTAATTATTATTTTTTATTAGATCATCATTTAAACCAATACAACTATTTGCTTGTTTTAAATATTTTTTCATTGTATTATCATTAAAATAATTATCTCATTCACATTGTACATTTTTATTTTATAACTATGAAACATAATATCTTAAAATAAACATAAATAAAAAAGAATTTGTATCATAAATTTTTTATATTACCTCAAAAGCTAAAAGCCCAGTGTCTTGTTTATTGTCCAAAATTGTCTTTAAAATGACCAAAGTTTCACATTTCTTAGAAGAAAAGCCTAAGTGCTTGTGTAACCTACCAAAACTAATAAATGAGACCAAATTGAAACCATACATAGAAAATGAAAGTCATTCTCTAGAATTTCCATTGCGAGAGTCGTAACACAATTTGGGAACTTAATAACCCCTGTTGCAACAAGGTTTGAGGATGTTCAAATTGGGAAACATTGGGAGTGGATTGCTTTTTGAATCTGTTGAAGGAACAAGATCATGTGAATATCGAGAATATTCTAAAGGTAATTTCACATTTCCCTAGACTCATTGATGAGGATAAGAACCATTATTTGTACAGGGAGATCACTAATTTAGAATTCCTAGCCATCATATCTTCTTTCAAAAGGGAAAAGAGCCCTAGGCCACAACTAGACAACATAATTTTTTGAATATTTTTTCGATATTCTTAGGGATGATCTACTTTGGATTGTGGAAGAAATCTGCAAGACCGGTAAAATACCAACATAAATTATACATTCATAACATTGATCCCTAAAATCTATTTCTCTAGTACCTTGTTTATTTCCAACTTATTAATTTATGAAACTATGTTTATAAAATTATATCTAAGTAATAGTAGTCTAGCTTAAACCTATTCTTTCCAATGTAATTTCCTTTTAACAGTTAATGCTTTTAAAGGGTCTACTCATCCACAAATCCATAGGCTCAGCTAAGGAGGGACTCCATACAATTAAAGTGCATAAGAGTCCTTTCTTGGTCATCAAAATTGACCTCTCAAAACATTATGATCGTGTATCATGGTTTTATCTTCATTTACTACTTCTACATACTGATTTCAAATTGCCTCCAGTAAAATGGATAATTGATCCATATTATTTTTGGCATGAAATGAGAGTGGAGATATAATAAATAAATGTATAGAGATATCTCATATATCCAATAATATAACAAAAATATATCAGAGATGCAACTATAAACACAAAGATATAGTAATACACAATTTCTATTGATGAGCGAAATGTACAAAACTATAGAAATACAGAGAGAAAGACTCGCTAGAATGGTGGCATCTTATCTCTCAGAAGAGATGTGACAGACACTCACATTCACAAGAAGATGATTAAAATGAGTCTCTAAAGGCCTTTTTAACATAAATAAAATAGAAAACCCTAACCCCGAAAGATGAAAAGCCAACAATTTTGTGGACCTTGTTTTCAGTAGTTTGGTGTATCAACTTCCTCGTGGCATAACTTTGGCATACAATCTCCATTTGGGGAGAACGATAGCTTTTTGGAACAAAATCATCGAAGGAAATCATTTTGGTGGATCAATCAGAGCCTTTGATTAAAATTGAGGTGATCGATCTTGAAAAATCTTCATTTAGGCCCTCAAAATGGCTCCAGAAGTTTAGGAACCGAAAAACTGCTAAAAATAGTAAACTGCTAGAAGAATATTAGGATCCAGTTGGGATAGGTGGGTGGCCACCAATATCCACCTTAATGAATCCTCAATCCTTCAGAAGGAATGGTATCCATTGCGTTGAGTGTCTAGGGGAGAGGGAAAAATGTTTACTGAATTTGCATCTTGATGAACTGCTTGTCTTGCTATAGAAGTTGAGTTGCTTAGCTTGTTGAATATTCTCACCAACCTCTCGATGGAAGGGTTGGAACTTTTTAACCAATCTAGCTACATGAGATGCCTATGTGCAGAAGGAATATTTACGCTTTTTTGCAATCTTTTCGACCTGCTTCTGTTGGATAGAGGGTGCTTGGACCGAGGCTGTAGTGGTTGTAGTGTTATTTTGTTCACCTTTTGAACATATTGTGAAGAAGATGAATTTTGTAGTATGGGATACTACCTTTCGAAATTGTTTAGGTGGGACACTAGTCAGAACTACCTATGGTATCTTGAAGGGATGACCCCCTAGAGTAACAATGCCACTACTTGGTCTAGATTCATAAATATATTAACACTTCCACATATATGGTTGTTCCAAGAAAACATCACAGACATCCAACAGGGAAACATCACATAATACCTCATCCTTGAAGGGTTGGATACTATATGAAAATAGACACTACTCACTGACACAAAGATCTCGTCCTTGGTGAAACCACCTGATGTTGTATGGTTGCAGTTGTTGTGTTGTCGACAATCCAAACTGTTTGATGACATCTGTTGAGATGAGGTTCTTGTGGCTTCCTCTTTCAACAATAAAATGTAGTGACGTCCCTTTCACCCACATGTGTGAATGAAAAAAGTGCTCCCCCTCTTCAGGATATACTGGTTATTCTAGTTGAATTGTTACAGTCATGAAAATAGTAGTGGGCTATGTGTTGATAATCTGTCTTCTACCAATATTTTCTTAATCAGATTCTAAATGAGGGTTCAACTCCTTGTCTTTGATCTCTACCACCAATGACTATTTTGAGCGACAGTCATCGGTGTTGGGCCAGGGGATTTGTTGGAAATCACACCATTTTCCAGTGTCCTTGTTCATTTTTCCATTACCCTTCTTTTCCCTTGGCCTACAATGATTTTCTGAAGGAAGATTGTTAGGGTCATATTTACCATACTTTGGTTGTTGAAGATTTGCATAACCAAACTCCCTCTTGTTCTGGTGCTTGAATTTTTGCTCGATTTTAACAACATAACAATAAGCAAGACTTAGTGATGAGATGTCCATAAAATCCATTTTAATTTGGATGTGTCTCTGTAGAGCCTCATAGTATTTCAGAACCAGATGTAGCTCAGAGTCTTTGATACCCAGCTTCGTGCAGAAGGTATGGAATATATTCATGAATTATGACACTGGCTAGCCCCTCTCTTTCTGCAGTGTGGTCCACCTCATGTACTGGTTATCATAGTTTCCAAAAGGGTAATATTATTCCTTGTCCACATCCACAAAAAATTCCCAAGTGAGCTCGACCCCATATATTCCAAACTCCTCTGTGGAACTTTGATCCCAATAAGTTTCCCACCAATTTTTGACATCGGGGAGATCCTTAAGGAGTGCGAAGTTGATCTTTTCCATGTTGGAGAAATTATGAAGAAAGAAATAATCTTCTAGCAAATTTAACCATTTTTCTATGGCATTCACATCTATCTCTCCTTCAAATATGGGAATATCAAAATTAAATTGTACCTTGAAAGGAGAGGTTCCTCCAAAGTGAATTATTGATGAAGACATCCCTATTGTTATCAACAGGCATTGAAATATGTGGGAAAAATTCTCCATCATTTCGTCCCTCTGTCGCGTGAGAGCTTGCTCAAACAACAAATTAATAGAATCGTTTGCGCCATCGTTTTTATTTTCTTCCACCATGGAGGGTTTCTTGGATTTGCAAGAGTGATTTTCCTCGAGAGATTCAATGTCGAGACTCAAATTTCTATATTTGGACCTTGTCGGGGACATGTACTGAAAAAAATGATCAAGAGCAACCTGTTCTGATACCACTAATACAAATTATTTTCGGCACGAAATGAGAGAGGGGATATAATAAATAAATGTACATATATATCCCAGATATCCAATAATATAACAAAAATATATAAGAGATGAATCTATAAACACAGAGATATAGTAATACACAATTTCTATTAATGAGAAAAATGTACAAAACTATAGAAATAGAGAGTGAAAGATTCGCTAGAATGGCGACATCTTAGCTCTAAGAAGAGATGTGAGGGATACTCACATTCACAAGAATATGATTACACTAAGGATCTAAAGGCGTTTTTAACATAAAGAAAATCCAAAACCCTAACCCCAGAAGATGAAAATCCAACAATTTTGTGGACCCCGTTTTGGGTAGTTTCGTGTATCAACTTCCTGGGGGCGTAACTTTGGCATACGATCTTCGTTTGGGGCACATTGTTGCTCATTGGAAATGTATCTTCGAGGATATTTATTTTGGGGGTTCAATAAGATCTTTTGGCTATAATTGAGTTTCTCTATCCCAAAAAACTTTCATTTATGCCCCGAAAGTTTAAGAACCAAAATACTGCTAAAAAGAGTAAATTACTAGAACACTGTTTGGAGCCAGTTGGGGTAGGTGGTTGGCCACCGATATCCACCTAAATCAATAATGTGTTGTGTGACCATCATATCTTCTGCAGTGCTCCTCAATGGACCGAGGTCTCTTTTCATTAGATATATTCCTCTATCCCTATATCTTTTCTTAGTGATTTTTGATGACCTTAGTAGGGATATTGGAAAAGATAAAAGAGCCAACAAGCTACAAGGGGTAAAACTGTGCATGAATTAATGACTTACTCATTTATTATTTATGGATGACGTGACGATTTTATGTCTTTGTGTAGCTTCAGAAGGCCAGGTTTTAAAGGATATATTGGAGGATTTATATGATGTGATAGGTATGGTGATAAACAACACTAAATCAACCATTTATTTCTTTGAAGTGGATGAGGGTATTAGATAAAGAAGATTGGGTATTTTCAATTCACGACAACTGGATTGTGGGATGAGATTAAATATTTCGGTTTCTCTCAAACCCAATAATTATAGTGTCTTCGATTGGAAATGGATTTTTGTTATGGATCGAGAGGAAAACTATTTTTGGTATAATCATTGGATGTCTCGAGGTGGTATATTGGTTTTTTTCAAATCTATGCTTGGGCTATTTCAGTATATTGACATCTTTTGACTCTAATCCCGAAAGGTATTCTTAATCTTATTAGGAAAGTCTATTTTAGTTATTTATGGAAGGGTAGAGCTGAGTATATGGTTTCAAACTCTATGAAAAAATAGTATTTGTGGGGGATGGGGCTTAAAGGACACTTGGATTTTTGGGAAKTCGTTTGAAACAAAATCCGTWTGGGTATTTTTGACGAGAGATAGTCTCACCTCTAGGAGATTSAAGACTGTACACTAAATTGAATCAGTGATACGGCTTTCTAATCTATCTGGACCCAGGGGCGACCAACCATGGAACTTTCTTTGGATTTAAGAAGGCATCACCACTGGACAAAATTCATATCTGAACTGATCAAAGAACACATTCGCTTGACCGATTTAGAAGACAAAGTAGTTTAGTCTTACAATAATGTAGGAGGCATGTATACCACAAAGATCGGATATTTGGAAATGTAGGATTTGGGAGAAAATCCCAATTGTTGGTGGTTCACAACACTATGGAAGATCAGGGTCCCATTGAAAGGTCTTCTCTTCTTCTGGATGATGTTAAAGGGGAAGGTTTTGACCTGGTATAGGCTCTAGTTTTGAAATAATCATGTGTCGGGTTTGTGTTATGTTTGTAAGAGGGATGATGAATGCATCATGCATATTTTTTGGACTGCTCATTTACTCACTAAGTATGGATGGAGATCGCGAGTCATTTGGGACTAGCTCATTTATGGGATACGGGCTCCATTTATTACTATTGTCATGATATTTTTTCTCGGCATGATCTAAAACCATACATGCTGCTTCCCATTTTGATTGGATGGGGATATGGCTGGCTATGAACGCCAATATTTTCGGGGATAAGGGACACCCTTCAATCAAGGTATATCAAAAAATAATTTCCCTTCTAAGGAACTACAAGTGTATTCCAAAGTTGAAACAATCCAGGGTGGATAATGAATTGGTGATTAACTAATTAATGACAAATAATTTCTTGGATGGGGCATGCCAAGGCCTGAGCAGATCCGTGAGATTGCATTATATTCATCATTTCTCTAATTCTCATTATGTTATTGGTAAGGAAAAGCTAGGTCGAGGGGACAATAACATAGGTGAGTTCAAATCCTTGTTTTTGTTACTCAAATTCACTATGGAGACGGATGTGCTTGACTTCCAGGTTTTCGAGGACTCAAAGTTGGTTATTGAATTGATGAATGCGAAGAATCATATAATTAATTTGGGAATCCAACAAATGGCAAATCAACCTCATGATATCTTTGCACAATTTCATTTTTCTAATATTTGAAGGGACCTTAAAACTATTGTTGATGTTCTATCCAAAGACGAGTTACTTCTTCCTGCTGAACAAATTTTCTGGAAGAATTATTGGATGGAGGTTTGGTATCCAAACAAGATGGAGTATTTTCTGAAATGTAGTTTCATGTGTTGGTTTAGTTTCTATTTGAACTCTTTTTTGTGTAATTGACTACCTGGAAAGGATTATTATGAACTATTGTTCATATTTTTGAATTTGGTGTCTAGATTTCATTTAGCAATTTCATGACCAAGCCAATACCATGGGCCAATTCATGGTTACTATTTTATTCTCTACGGTTATGAACCTAAGGATTGTTATATATTATATTATTATAACAAGAATAAATTGTTGATTATATTATTATAATCCATAACCAATTTTTATTACTATAATCTATATTTTATATTTTATATAATAATTACATTAATCATTATACAAATTTAATATTATATTATAAATTATAAATAACTTTAATTTACATGTAATTGTTAATTTATATTTAATAATTTTTTATCTGAACTTTTATTATTATAATTTATAATTTATATTTCATATAATATTTATATATAGTTTTTTATATTATAATATAATATTATAAATACTAATATAAATTTATTCATGTTATTAATCTATCAAGTATAAGGAGGAATCAAATATCTTGAGGTGAAAATATTTAACTTTTGCTCTTGTTTTACACTCCCATAAAATTTTAAGTATATGTATATGTATATGATTAATTTGATCATTTGAAATGTACTCACTTTCTTCTATTGGTTGAAAGTATATAGAGTATTATCGAGAAGGATCAATTTCTCAATCCATGTTCTTTAATTTTTATTATAGTGACACAATTTGTAGATAATCAACATCATGTATATGTATATGTCTAAGTTTGATTTCATCATTTCAATTTACTCACTTTCCTTAGTTATTCGAAAGTATAGAGAGTATTATTGAGGCTGATCAATGTGAATCCATCTTCTTTAGTTTTTAGTATATGATACAATTTTTCTGCGATGAATTTGATCATTTAGAATTTACTCAATTTCCTCAGTTTGTTGAGAGCATAGAAAGTATTATTCAGAATTATACTTTAAGAGTTATACGAGGAACATATTGAATAGAAATAAAGTAACTATGTTGAATAATGAAAAATGTGAATAATAAGAATGTAATCAATTACAAATAGTTTACATTGACATCAATTTCAAGCTCCCTTTTTTTTTTTTTTTATAGTCACACCTGCTATTTTTTCCATCTTTTGACATCCATCATAAGAATGGAGGTTCAAATTGTAGACCATTCAAATCTCTAACTCTATATATTCTATTAAATTTCATATCTTCCAAATATTAATAGTGATTTTCTCCAACATTAATCCTTATGACTTATGGATTGTTAATCCCTAAGAAGGTTTCAAAGGAAGATAGTTTTTATTACCACTCCTGTAATAGGAATGGTTTGAGGGAATGATATTTCTAATACACTGAATAATTTTTCATTGTATTATAACTAAAATCAATGCACCCTAATATTTCACTTTGTTTCATTGAAATCATTTCAATTAATTCATTTCTCTAAATTATTTTTCATTGTATCATCATTAGAATTAATGTACCTTATTGTTTTACATTAGGTTATCATTGAAATCAATTAAACTAGTTTATTTCTCAAAATAAGTTTTCACTATATCATCACTAAAACCAACCCACCTTATTGTTTTGCATTAGGTCATCACTGAAACCAACGCAACTACTAATGCACCTTTTTTTTTGCATTAAGTTGTCGATGAAACCAATGAAATTACTTGGTTCCCTTAAATAATTTTTCATTGTATTATCACTAAAATAAATATATCAAATATTATTTCTTTATGTCATTGTTGAAATTAATCCAACTATTAGTTATATCATTGCAACTATGTCTTATTGATTAAATCAATAATTAGTTATATCATTGTAATTATGTAACTCCTTTACATCATTTTCATTCTATTAGATTATATCATTGTTGAAATCATTGCAATTATGTGAATAATTTACATCATTTTTTATTTTATTGTATTGTCACTTAAAATCAATACAAGTTATCATTTTTCATTATATCATTGCTGAAATCAATGAAACTATTTGTTATGCAGTTATCAATGAAACTATTTGCTATATCATTGTTGAAACTAATGAAATTATTTGTTATAAAATTATCGAAATCATTGCAGCTAAGTGACTAATTTACATCAATTTTCATTGTATCACCAATTAAATAAGTACATGTTTATATTATATCATTGTTGAAACTAATGAAATTATTTGTTATAAAATTATCGAAATCATTAGCTAAGTGACTAATTTACATCAATTTTCATTGTATCATCAATTAAATAAGTACATGTTTATATTATATCATTGTTGAAATCAATGCAACTATTTGTTATATGATTGCTAAAATTAATGGAAGTAATTGTTATATAATTGTTGGAATCATTGCAACTAAATGAATACTTTAAATTAATAATATATGAAAAATGATTTCTTATTATTAAAACATCAATATCACTTTTTATTTTTAATATTTTTTAAATCATTGTAACTATTTTTTTCATTAGATCATTAGTGAAACCAATGCAATTACTTGCTTGAGTTCAACAAACTTTCATTATATCATCACTAAAATAAATAATAAATAAATATAACATTTCATATTTCTTTATATCATTGCAAGTGCCTCACTACTTTAAATTAATAATATATGAAAAATTCTTTAATACTTAAAGTTATTATTATTATTATTAAAATATTAATATCACCTTTTATTTTTAATATTTTTTAAATCATTGCAACTATTGTTGTGCATTAGGTCATCATTGAAGCCAATTGTTTTAAATATTTATTTCATTGTATTATCACTAAAATAGATATATCATTCACATTACTATTTTTATTTTATAATGATTAAACATAAAGTAAAATAAAATATTGCATCCCTAACACAAATATTCTCAATATGTGACGTACAAATTAAAAAGTGATATATATATATATATATACTTAGTGGGCCTAATGGTTAAGAAAAATGTGTTTTCTCCTAAGAAGTTACAAACTCAAATCCAGAAGGGGATAGGGTATGTATATCTTAGATCAAAATTTCAAATCCAGAGAAAAGGTAGGGTATGTATACCTCAGTAAACTTTACTTGTCAAATTGACCTTAAAATTATATATATATATATATATATATATATATATATATATATAAACATAAATAATTAGAATTTATATGACCTTATTTTGTATACATTCTTGTTCACTTATATGATTCTTCCTACTTCCCATAACTCAAATGTCATGAATGAAATATAAATTATTAAAAAATCTCATAATTTTATGATAGAAAGATATTAAAAGGGTTTTTTTTATTGATAAAAACTAAAGAAGATATGATATCAATAGTTTCTACTTTATCTATGTTGATCACTTAATAGTGAGTTTGTCTCTTGAAGTTTATAAATAATGAAAGAATCTATAACATATATGATTTTGTAAATCGATAGTGGCTACTTGAAATCATGTGGGCTAGTTGCAATCTAGATGGTTGTGGTCATTTGAGTGCACTACAATAAGTGAGTGTAACATCCCTCTCTTGCGAACATATGATATTGACTTATTCTTTGAGGACACTTGCGTGCAAGTGATCTAATTATAGTATATGGTTATTTGTTTCACTTATGGATTATTGTGATGATGTTGGTTGATTATGATTTATGTTGTTTGATATCTATGTATTGACATATGCCATTGACCAACTTCCCCTGAGTGTGCAAGAAACTTGACATATTGAGGATGTCGATGACATCACTGGACGTCCTTGGAGTCTGGATTGAGTTAGGGAGTGGATTGTATTGGCTTGAGTATTTCATTTATGCATATGTGTGATGCAACCCCCCTATTCTCCCTCGGGCTACGTGACCAACCGGTCAAGGATCTTCGATTCTCTGAGCCAAATCGACTCTCTGAAACCTTGATGGTCTCACTTTGCAATTAAATAGAGGCCCTTTCGACTTTTGGTTTAGGTTCTATGACACCCACAACCTCTTCCTACGCATTGACCAACTTCCCCTGAGTGTGCAAGAAACTTGACATATTGAGGATGTCAATGACATTACTGGACGTCCTTGGAGTTTGGATTGAGTTAGGGAGTGGATTGTATTGGTTTGAGTATTTCATTTATGCATATGTGTGATGCATCCCCCCTATTATCCCTCGGGCTACATGGAAACCCAGTCAAGGATCTTCGATTCTCTGAGCCAAATCAACTCTCTAAAACCTTGATGGTCTCACTTTGTAATTAAACACAGGCCCTTTCGAATTTTGGTGCAGGTTCTATGATACCCACAACCTCTTCCTGCGCACTATCGAAATATCAAATTTCAAGCATTGGCTCATGTTCCATTAGCCCCTTCCTGCATGTGGCCTTGGGCTATGACTTCACGTAAGCATGTGATTGCAGGTCCGACCAAGAGTGGTTTGAGGCCATACCACTTTTCTCCCCACAATTCACTACCAATCACCATGCATCCCTTTTGGAATACAATGGTTTCGATTGCAGATTGCTTTCAAATTCTTAAAGTCCAAGAACTTTCTATCCCTGAAATTGAGCGTGACCATTGATCTTCAATCTCAGGCAATGCCTCTTGATCAACGACTACAATATTTACTCTATATTCCTTAGTCAATTTTCATTCAACGAGCATTTTTATCCTTCTGCATGCACTCCCAGATATCATGATCTATTGATGCATGCCCTCCTCTCAAATCAACGACGATGACTAATTTCACCCTTTGGGATTTAGGAGTTTCAACTCTCAACTCTTGCTTCCTATGAAATGGCTATTTTTTGAAGTGGAAGATCTGTTGACACCTATCCCTAGAAAATAGATGAATCAGATGAACTCCGACCTTCAGGAGTTCTTGTTCAACATCCTCCTTGTTCTTCCAAAGTGACATTCTCTGAAATGGCAGATCTTCTACCATGTGTCCTCCTCAAATCGATGGCTCTAGGCCGCTTCGGGACTTCAGAACTTTCAACCAAGACCAGATCAATGACCTTCATCTCCCTTCTCAATCAATGATAGAGATTCATTTCGGGACTTTAACCTTCAAAAATTTCAACTCTCAACTTCTCCACACTTTCTTTTTCCCTGAGCGTTTCACCCGAAGTACACAATCTATTGACACGTGCCTCCCACAGATCAACACCCCCCATATACTTCGTTTATTCAGGCTTCGATATTTTCAACACTCCACCTTTGCTTTCTCCTAGAGTTCACGATCTGTCGCCACACATCTCTCTAGATCTGATGGTCCACTTTCACTTTAGATCTTTGGGCTTTGGGAGTTTGAAACTTCTATGAGATCATTCCTCTTGGAGTGCTTTCACCTGAAGACTCAGATCTGTTGACACATACCCCCTGGCGACCAATGACCATGATCCATTTTGAGTCTTCAACTATTCCTCTCTCTCCTTGACCACAAACGTCTGAAGTGCTTCGACTCTGAAGTTGTAGATATTTTTCCACATGTCCCTCTTTATGATGGACGGTCCCTAATCACTTTGGGACTTTGGAAAGTCCTCTCTCCTATGCACACAAAGGGTTAATACCTGTGCACTTTACCTAGATCAAATGACTATCAATCCTCTGCGGTCATATGCGATGGTTGGGATCAATTTCTTCCTCAACACTCTCCTTTTCCTTCCTAGACATTGATCTAACGGTCCAAACCTCTTCCAACAATAGATTCAATGGTTGTTGTTTCTCATCCTCTTGAGCTTTGGATTTCTTCCAGCTTGGAAGAGTTTGTAAGTGTTCAAAGGATTCAACCTTTTCTCCTGTTGCAAGTCTAACTCCTTGGGGTATCATCTTCATTTCTACTAACGCTATCTCTCATAATATTTGGGACTTGGAATAGGTCTGTCTCTACACACTCATTTCTCTATCTCTTCTGTGATTTTTAAGTCACTCATAAATCCAAAAGGGTCTCGGCCCTTCCACTTCCTTTCCAAATTAAAACTTTGTTCCCTCATGGAAACCTCCTCCTCAATGCACACCTTGAAGATCTCTCTCCTACAAAGTGTTCAGTAACTCTGTCTCCTTGTGCCTTCTCTGCATATTTTCCTCCTCCAGGGTATTCAATAACCTTGAGGTTCCTCTTGAGTTTTGTGATTTCTATGGTGTTTCATCCTAACACGTTGTTCTCTGACCTGAAAGAGTTTAGATACACATTCCTTGCATTGGCTACAAAACCTCCAATGTTCTGTTGGGTACTCCTTGCACAACCTAAAGAACCCAGAACAATATTTCGAATTCAATCAATATAGAGAAATCTATCTTCCTACTGCAGATGAAACCTATCATATATCTACAACATACATTTGTGAAACACATAAACACAAACAATCATATGTAGGAAAAAATGTTGTCTTTTTCATTAATATGAAAATCCAATTACAATATGTGCAGGATGGACTACAACAAAGTTTCGTCTCTCTCAATATCTCTCAAAGAAATATTCTACCTCCTATTTACTGAGCTTCTCAACTTCTCAGGCTCTTCTCTCATAATCCTCTCCCTAACTCTCTTCTCTTAGAATCCCCTTCTTCCAAGAGGCCTCCTCGAGCTTATCCTCTCCACCACCTTAGTGCCATCACTATCTCAGTTAAGACACCTTATCCCTATGACTTCTTACAATGACACATACCCCCCTGACGACCAATGACCATGATCCATTTCAAGTCTTCAACTATTCCTCTCTCTCCTTGACCACAAACGTCTAAAGTGCTTCCACTCTAAAGTTGTAGATCTTCTGCCACATGTCCCTCTTTATGATGGATGGTCCCTAATCACTTTGGGACTTTGGAAAGTTCTCTCTCCTATGCACAGAAAGGGTTAAGACCCATGCACTTTACCTAGATCAAATGACTGTCGATCCTTTGTGGTCAGATGCGATGGTTGGGATCAATTTCTTCCTCAACACTCTCCTTTTCCTTCCTAGACATTGATCTAACGGTCCAAACCTCTTCCAACAATAGATTCAATGGTTGTTGTTTCTCATCCTCTTGAGATTTGGATTTCTTCTAGCTTCGAAGAGTTTGTAAGTGTTCAAAGGATTTAATCTTTTCTCTTTTTGCAAGTCTAACTCCTTGGGGTATCATCTTCATTTCTACTAACGCTATCTCTCATAATCTTTGGGACTTGGAATAGGTCTGTCTCTACACACTCATTTCTATATCTCTTCTGCGATTTTTCAGTCACTCGTAACTCCAAAAGGGTCTCGGCCCTTCCACTTCCTTTCAAAATTAAAACTTTGTGCCCTCATGGAAACCTCCTCCTCAATGCACACCTTAAAGAGCTCTCTCCTACAAAGTGTTCAGTAACTCTGTCTCCTTGTGCCTTCTCTGCATATTTTCCTCCTCCAGGGTATTCAACAACCTTGAGGTTCCTCTTGAGTTTTGCGATTTCTATGGTGTTTCATCCTAACATGTTGTTCTCTAACATGAAAGAGTTTAGATACACATTCCTTGCATTGGCTACAAAACATCCAATGTTCTGTTGGGCACTCCTTGCACAACCTAAAGAACACAGAACAATATTTTGAATTCAATCAATATAGAGAAAGCTATCTTCCTACTACAGATGAAACCTATCATAGATCTACAACATACATTTGTGAAACACATAAACACAAACAATCATATGTAGGAAAAAATGTTGTTTTTTTCATTAATATGAAAATCCAATTACAATATGTGCAGGATGGACTACAACAAAGTTTTGTCTCTCTCAATATCTCTCAAAGAAATATTCTACCTCTTATTTACTGATCTTCTCAACTTCTCAGGATCTTCTCTCATAATCCTCTCCCTAACTCTCGTCTCTTAGAATCCCCTTCTTCCAAGAGGGCTCCTCGAGCTTATCCTCTCCACCACCTTAGTGCCATCACTATCTCAGTTAAGACACCTTATCCCTATCACTTCTTACAATGAATGAATATCCAGACCTGACTAAGATCTAGACCTGCTTACATTCAACCATTAAGGAGATCCTATCCACTACTTGTACAAAGGCATGGATTAACTTTACTTAGCCTTACAACATAAATCCGTATGGGATTATACTTCAAATTTTAAAAATGGGAGTGTCTATGCCTCTCCCTTTCTCTAATGCACGCCTATGTGTTGGCTTGTTGACGCATTTGCTGATGTGGAAGGATGCTCCTGCATCAATGTGACATATGATCGATTATATTATGATGTTTTTTATGGATCATTGACAACGTTTTGTTTATGGATGCAGACTAATGATTGTTTTATAATCTAAGCCACATAAGGAGTTAAGGGGCCATGAAAATAGACCAAATATTGAGGGAGAGGTGTGGTAGCATCCCTGTCACAACCTACTAGCACTCCCTTTCTGGCTCGAATTGTAGGTTTAAAATTACCTAGTTCTAGAGGTCCATGATGTCATGAGGGAAGATTGAGATAGTTGGTAAAAAACATTTCTAAGGTGCGCACAATAAGGTAGGGTACTTATTCCTTATAATCCTTTAGTCTCTCACAAGGTTGACCAAATGGAGTGTTGATTCCAGGGGTTGGAGAACTACCAAAACTAGTCAAAGGAAAGTGTCACCTTTCGACCATGGAGTGATTCTTGAAGGGAACGTCACGTAATTAAAAATTTGAGTCAAAGAAGAGTGACACCCTTGGAGCACGTAGTGTGTCTTGAAGGTCATGTCTCATAATTAAAATTTGAGTCAATGAATATTGGTGGCCTAGAAAACCTTGAGCGAATAATTAACCTAGTAAAATCTTGAGCAGTGTCGGATCAATCGATTAATTAATTATAATCCCTACAAGAGTCTAAGCCTTTGTAATTAAAAATTTAAATTAAGCCTAAGCCTAAGTTAGTAACAAGACTAAAAGCTAAATTTATAAATTGAATAATGAGGGGTTGAAGTAAATCAATTTAAGAATTCAAGGAAATTAAAATAAATCTAAAGATTGATTTAATACACATATGTGCAAGTAATTACCCAATTGGAATTTAAGGTAAGAATGGAATAAAAGTTAGAGGAATGGGTACACATAGAAGGGAATCTAGAGTCTAGTTAACACTAGTGTAGCTAGAAAAATATTCCTATTTTAACTCAAATCAATTTTAGAAAGGCGTCAGTCATTAATTTGAATTAAGGGGAATAAAGAGACAACTATGAGTGATTTAAAGATCGCTTTTAGGAAGGGTGAGGGAAATTGAATTTCATTAAAATAAATGTGGATTAAATTGTGTAAATTGGGAAAGGGTGACAAGTGTAAGGGGAAGATAATTCTAAATTATTTTAATTAAAAAGATAATTAATTGTGCAAGTGGGGATGAGTTATGGGAAAATTCTATAAAACAAAGGGTTGAGATGAGTGAAAGACACATTGGTTATGGGTGAAGTTATGCTGCAGAAATTTTGATTTGTTTTACTTGTGAGAGTTGAGATACCTAGCTTGACATAGAGTGGTGGTTTTACCTTGCAAGTCAAGATGGGAGATAGAGGATTTATGGTTGTGTGTGTGTGTGGCTCCTTTGCGGTTCGGGGGGATAAGGGGGAAGAAGAGAATCCCTAGCATTGGATGGGAGGTACCGGTGAAGTATCAATGGTTAGAAAGCGAAAGATCGAAAGGAGCGTCGTTGCAGAAGGACGTCTTCCATTTCAGAATTTTTCGCCGTAGGTTACGGTAGTTTTATTGAGTTTCTAATTGTAATAATTAAGTTATAAATTGTAGTTAAAATTTGCATTGCGTGATATAAAATGTGGCAAGCTAGCTCTGTTACCATCCCTTGTAAATTAATTTTTTCTCCTTCCTATCCTTTCCCGATACACTTGTAAATTAATTTTTTCTCCTTCCTATCCTTTCCCGATACAATAGGATCTATTTCGATTTGTTTCTAGTGGATGTACTTTTATAAGTGTCGCAATGTTGAATATATTGGTCACAGTATTTAATCACTTAAATCTTATGAATTATGGTTAAACAATGTTTCAAATTAGGGAGAATATGTGAATTCGATTGAATTCCAGTATTATTACCGAGTACACCGCTTATATTTTGAAAAAAAAAAATCATACTTGACGAAATCCCTTGCTCTTGTACTTACCGAATAGATAGGAACATACAAAAAGGAACCATAGTTTTTACCCACTTGGTTAACTATCAATAGGCTTCTCGTTTTCTTATTTATATTCCAATGTCATTAGGCCAAACCCAACTCTGAAATTATTTTAGGACCTATAGAATCTTAAAATATTGACCATTGTATAGATTTGATTAAGCGACTTGCACTCTAGTTTTTCCATCATGTTTTTACTTAATTTTTCTTTTTCTCCATTTCAATCTTTTATACTATAAATAAGCCATACATCGGGAAAGAAAATGAATCATATATGGAACATAGAAATCCATTTCTCATATTAAGACTAGGAGAAACACAACTATAAATAACTTCCTTATTGCCATTATCAGTACGGAAATAAATAAAAAAACAGAAACAAAAGAAAACCATTTTTATAAAGAATGGGGTTGATGGGTGCACCATTCCCATTCTCTTTCCGTCGACCGAACTTGGCTTGCTGAGTGTTCTCCTCCCATTCTCTTTACATTGACAAATTGCTCCTGCATTTTTGGAAGAGATTTGAACATGTGAATTTCTTAAACCAGACCAACGATTATCATTTGTCTTATCATTTGTGTTTTTGGTAGAGATTCGAACCCGCGAATTGCTTAAACCAGACTAGTCATTATCATTGGTCTTCCCTCGGCATATCGATAGATCGCTCCTGCGTTTTTGGCAGATATTCAAACCTGCGAATTGCTTAAACCAGACCAACGGTTATCATTGGTCGTCCGCCGGAGAATCGATAAAACCTTCCTACATTTTGGTAGAGAATCTAACCTACGATTTCCTTATTACTCGGATGACAATTTTTCGAGGGATTACTTCCGCATATTATATAAAACTAGATTGAGATTTCCTTCTCCCTCGAATGGTGGTTTTTCATGGATTACCTCTGTGTTTTATCTCAGAAACTGGATCTCCGCGATCCTTAGTTAAACCCTGTAAATGACATCATGATTGTGGAAAATTTTAATTTACTTTTAAGGAATTCATATTAATATTTTACTGTAATTTCGGTTTCACTTAGTTATCTTCAA
>ML777656.1:225051-236420 GCA_009831015.1 Picea engelmannii | reverse complement strand
GGAGTATTTCTATGTTTAAATCGTTTATTTCATCATTTAAGAAAATCATGGTCACCTTGCATGAGTTATCTCCCTAAAGAAAGAACTGTTCCAATGCCCTCAATAAACATTAGTCGCCTAAAAACATGTATGCATAATCATTATTTCTCTTGTTAGTAAGCAGTCATGTTGTATTTTCGTGGAAGGATTGTTAAAATCTTAACTATGAAAATGCTAGATGCTCATGATACTGGTTCATGGTTCATTGTGTTGCGCCATTAAAGGAACATCAACATATGATTGAATAAGCCATTATAATCTCTTGCGCCATTTTAAATAAAGTTTATTACTCTTGCGCCCTTAGAATAATGTTGACATATGATTTATGAGGCCTTTATAATCTCTTATGCCATTTAAATAAGTTGATTAATTTTGCTCCTTTGAATTAATGTGGATGTTTGACTGTTCGAGAGATTAGTTTACTCTTGCGCCATGGATGTCTACTATTGATGAATAATTGTTTTAGAAATTAGATTACTTGTGCTCCCTAAAAAATGTTGATTTCCGATTAATTCAGTAATTTAGATTACTCGCGTGCCTTGAAAATAATGTTGATATATGATTAATTAAGAAGTTAGAATACTTGTGTGCCATGAAATAAATGTTGGTGTATGATTGATAAAGTTGATGATGACACTTGCGCCATTAATAATTGAAGTTTAGTATTGATTGAATGATTTAGTTTATTTCTGGTTGATTAGATTAGTGGGCTTTAGACACCTCCTTGTTCCTCAGAACAATTGCCATCCCCGAGACCTTAAATGGTCAAAATAAATCGGATAAATCATGAGCTTAAGCGTTGCTTATGTGTCGTGGAGATCCTAATCATGCAGGGTAGGTTGGGAGGGTAGTTATTTTAATTCTCAGTGACATGGTTGATCATTCAATTGTATATTTCTTTAGTCGATCATGATGTGTTGATGTGTCGTTGTTAGTTATGGTGATGCGTTGATTGAGTGGTTGTTTATGTGTTGATTTGTGTTGATTTTAGTTATGCTAATTAAATCCTTATGTGTCATTTCAATTACATTGATGTATGTTGTTATTATGTTGCAACGAGTTAATATCCTAATGCAAAATGGAAAAAAAAAATACCATGGACTTGGTCAGTTGACATAATGATAGGGTCGTTACATATGGTATCAGAGTGGGTTCAACCCCACGACTTGAGATCATTATGCCTTCCACTGTATTAAACACTTGATTTATAACTTGTCACTAATTAAATTTGAATTTTTTCCATGCAAGTAATCATGGTTAGAGTAATTCATATAGGTATATGACATGGTGTTAGGGGTAGAGGCGCGATGCCTTCAGTAGCATCCACGCCTGAAGGGTCTAACCCCCAAGGATAAGAGAAAGTCATTGGACATGAGAAGATTCTTGTGGGGGATGTGGTTGGTTTGATGAGGTCCTTTGAAAGGATTTCAAAGGTCTTTATTAACTGACTAGATAGAGATGAGGCCAGGGAACCTGTACCCAATGAGGGGCCTCAACGTGCTTCAGCTGCCAGTGGTAGAATTCATTGAGAACTCGAGAAGGTTAAGTTTTTCAATTTCATGGGTGTCGTGGACAACTTAGTCACTGAGGCATGGTTGGACAACATGGCGATGTGATTCACACTTCACGAATACACCTCCAACATGAAATTCCACATGGAAGACTTTCACTTGAAGGGGAGCACTCTTCTATGGTGGAAGTCACTCCTACCTCAATTGAACATGGTCGTCAAAGAATTGTCATGGGAAATATTAGAGGAACATTTCCGGGAGAGGTATTTATCATAGGAATTCATTGAGTACCAACTCAATGAGTTCAAGACCTTACAATAGGGTGGTCATACGGTGCTAGAGTATGAGGCTCAATTCATGGATCTTCTTAAGTATGCTCCACATATGAACACAGAGTAGATGAAGGTCAAAAATTTTGTCTTTGGAATTAAATTCAACATCCATGTGAAGGTGAGGAACCTAATTCCACAGACGTTGCACGATACAGATCAAAAGGTCCTCGTAGCAGAGGAAGAGTTGACTAGTGGGGGTCAAGGTAGGACTCCTGCAAGACCAACTAGACGCATGACGAAAGGTGTGAATCAACATCAAACACCAAAAAGACATACATCAGGGTATCGACATATGTCAAGAGGATCCATGTTCACGACACCATGATGACTGACTCCTCAGTAGAGGACTCCCTACAAAGGACCACAACATCAACAACAACGTCGCCCGCAACAACAACAGTTTAGGCCTGTTCAGCAGAACAAACCAGGATTTCAGGCTAGTAGGCCAACATATCCTTCTTCGGGGACTAGGAGAACTGGAACGAAGGCGTCACATACCATTTTCGACCAAACCTTTAGTATTTTGATATATCTCGATGCTACAAAGATATTTATTTCTAGTGTAGCATTGAAGAGAATTAAGGTAAAGGAAATTGAACATGACAAGTTTAGATATGAAGAAATGGCTTTGGGTGCCAAACAAAAGGTTGGGGGAAGAGTTGCGGGATATCGCATTAACTTGGTATATTTTGTAATGCTTTCCAACCTATATGTCACGATATTAGGATCTTATG
The DNA here is from genome assembly GCA_009831015.1 of Picea engelmannii. Classification (NCBI taxonomy): domain Eukaryota; kingdom Viridiplantae; phylum Streptophyta; class Pinopsida; order Pinales; family Pinaceae; genus Picea; species Picea engelmannii. The sequence goes on along the minus strand of ML777656.1, from coordinate 233,804 downwards.
ACATCGTGATCGGCATGGACTGGTTGGAATTGCGTGATGCGATACTCGACTGTAAGACAAAACGATTGAGTTTGACCGATGATGAGGGACAGAGAAGAGTGATTGTAGGAAGAAACAAGGGAGTGTCCCTCGGGCTCCTTTCTTCCCTACAGCTACAGAAGAGCATGCGCAAAGGGTGGAAGCTATATACAATCTTAGCATTGAAGGACAAGGACGTGGTGGAAGGATTAGACAACCTTCATGTAGTATGAGAGTTTGCAGACGTGTTCCCAGAAGAGTTACCAGGTTTTCCACCCGAAAGAGAGATGGAATTTACCATCGAATTAAAACTTGGAACTGAACCGATAGCAATAACTCCTTATCGGATATCAACCCCTAAGTTACAGGAGTTGAAAATGAAACTGAAGGAATTGTTGGACCTAGGACTTATACGTCCAAGTGTGTCACCTTGGGGTGCACCTGTTATTTTAATAAGAAAGAATGATGGGTTGTGGAGACTCTATATTGACTATTGTCAATTGATTAAGGCAATAATCAAGAACCAATAGTTTTTTCCAAGAATAGATGATTTTTTTGAACAAATGAAAGGCACAGCTGTGTTTTCGAAGATCGACTTGAGATTAGGATATCATTAGTTACATATCAAATATGAAGACATTTATAAGACCGCATTCAAGACAAGGTTCAAACAATACGAGTTTACCATTTTACCGTTTGGACTGACAAACGCCCCTGGGGTATTCATGATCTTGAGGAATGGGGTGTTCCATAAATACTTGGACAAGTATGTTCAAATATTCATTGAAAACCTACTGATATATTCATGGACGATGGAATAACATGGTGAACATTTGCGCTTGGTACTACCGTGTATATGAGAAAACAAATTATACAGGAAACTGTCGAAATGCTCTTTTTATCAATCAAGGATTCATTACTTAGGGCTTGTTACCTCTGGTGAAGGCATCGTTTTGGCATCGACGAACGTACCATAAGTGCATAGCTTTGTGGGTTTGGAAGGATATTACTAATGGTTCATCGAAGGTTTTTTGAACATAAAAAATTAGATCACTCAATTGTAGAAGAAAACAAGAAGTTTATATGAACTGAGAAATGCACGGAATAATTTTGAAGGCTCAAGGAGATGTTGATGACTACACGGATACTAAAAGTCCTTGACATGGACACATAAATCTTTGTATGCATGAACGCATCCAAGGAAGGCTTAGGCAGAGTCTTGATGCAACACGATCGAGTGATCGCTTACATTTAAAGGAAATTAAGAAAGCACGAGGAGAAGTATGAAACAAATGATTTGAGGTGTTTTCCATTGTGTATTCCTTGAGAGTGTGGAGACACTATCCGATTGGACATAAGTTCAAACTAAAAACAAATCACTGTGGATTGCAGCAGATATTTATGTAGAGTGACTTGAACGCATGGCAAAGGCATTCCTCAAAATTGCTTAGTGAATACGATTTTGAGATTTCTTACATAAAAGGAACACTGAACAGAGTGGCAGATGCGTTGAGTTGGAGACCATGCATATTTTCGGTGTTACATTTTCAGATGAATCTTCGAGAAAATATTTTATCTATACAACGCAACAATGACTGGTATAAAGAGGTTAAAGAAAATATCGAACAAGACACCATGTTGGTACCAAAATTTGAAGGATATACTCTGGACAACGATGGATTGATGATCTCTAATAACCTGATTTACATATCGACTAAAGATGAATTGAGAAGTTTGATCTTAAATGAATCTCATAGAGTTGTGTACATGGCTCATCTATGAGTCACGAAAATGAGGGCAGGCCTTAAGCCCTTATTCTTATGGAAAGGAATGAATGCAGACATAGTTAACTACGTAGAGAGATGTCTGGAATGTCAGCAAGTGAAGGATGAACATAGACATCCGACATGATTACTACAACCACACACTATTTGAGAATCGAAATGGAAGGTCATTTTGATGGACTCTATTGTTGGATTTCCATTGACAACAAGGAGGCACAACTCAATTTTAGTGGTAGTTAACACTGTGACAAAAAGTACACATTTTATCCCTATGCGTACGATGTACCAAGCACCAGACATAACTAGATTTTTTATAAGAGAGATTGTGAGATTGCATGGAGTTCTTAACAGGATCATATCCGATAGATGATCGACATTTACAAGACGTTTTTGGGCCAGTTTCCAAGAGGCCTTGGGGACACAACTGAACTTTAGTATGACATATCACCCTCAGACAAAAGGGAAGATAGAAAGAATGAAACAAATTTTGGAAGATATGTTGTGTGTGCATGTAATGGACCAACATAATCACTGGGAAGAGTTTTTTCCACTAGTAGAGTTTGCATACAATAAAAACTATCAAAGTACCATTAAGGTGGCACTGTTTGAGTTTCTTTATGGGCAACCATGTTAGACGCCATTGAGCTGGGATTGACTTGATTATAGGGTCTTGGTAGGACCAGAAGTGATCCAAGAAATGGAAGAACAAATGAAAACGATAATACAAAGGATTAAAGAAGTGTAAGATCGATCAAAGAGTTATCCTGATGCGCATCAAATTGACCAGAATTATGAAGTTGGCGACCAATTTTTCTTGCAGGTGAAACCACACAAGTTCTCGATCAATTTTGGAAAGGGAGGGACCCATGGCCTATCGACTGGCCTTGCCTGATTATTTGAAGAATATGTACAATGTTCTCCATGTATATGTTTTGAAACATTATGTTAGTGATCCAACACATGTGATTGACATGAGTTCCTTACAGGTGTTCGACGAGGGTTCACTCACGAAAGCATCAATCTGCATTATGGCCCATCGCATTCGACAACTACAACATCGAATAATCAATCAAGTCAAAGTCCAGTGGGACAATTATGGTCCACAATTGACTACCTAGGAGGACACATATGATATGCACCATCAGTTTCTACATTTATTTGACAGTTAAACATATAGATCTTGTCATATGATTTATTTACTGCATTTATGTACTGTACAACTTCGGGATGAAGTTTAAAACACAAGGGGGTGTATGTAACATCTGTCTCTTGCGAGCACATGATATTGACTTATTCTTTGAGGACACTTGCATGCAAGTGATCTGGTTATAATATATGGTTAGCTTTTTCGCTTATGTATTCTTGCGATGATGTTGATGGATTATGATTTATGTTGTTTGATATCTATGTATTGATAGATGGTATTGACGAGTTTCCCCTGAGTGTGTAGGACACTTGACAGATTGAGGATGTTGATGGAATCATTAGACCTCTTTGGACTCCTGATCGAGTCACGAAGTGGATTTTATTGGTTTGAGTATTTCATTTATGCATATGTGACATATGATCGATTATATTATGATGTTGTTTATGGATCATTGACAGTGTTTCATTGATGGATGCAGGCTGATGATTTATTTCTAATCTGACTTAGATAAGGAGTAAACAAGAATGGTGGCAGCTTATCTCTAAGAAGAGATGTGAGGGACACTCGCATTCACAAGAATATGATTACACTAAGGATCTAAAGGCGTTTTTAACATAAAGAAAATCCAAAAACCTAACTCCAGAAGATGAAAATCCAACATTTTTGTGGACCCTGTTTTGGGTAGTTTCGTTTATCAACTTCTCGGGGGCGTAACTTTGGCATACGATCTTTGTTTGGGGCACATGGTTGCTTCTTGGAAATGTATCTTCGAGGATATTTATTTTGGGGGTTCAATAAGATCCTTTGGCTATAATTGAGTTTCTCTATCCCAAAAAACTTTCATTTATGCCCTCAAAATAGCCCCGAAAGTTTAAGAACAGAAAAATTGCTTAAAAGAGTAAATTGCTAGAAGACTGTTTGGAGCCAGTTGGGGTAGGTGGTTGGCCACCAATATCCACCTGAATCAATAATGTGTTGTGTGACCACCATATCTTTTGCAGTGCTCCTCAATGGACCGAGGTCTCTTTTCTTTAGATCTATTCCTCTATCCCTATATCTTTTCTTAGTGATTTTTGATGACCTTAGTAGGGGTATTGGAAAAGATAAAAGAGCCAACAAGCTACAAGGGGTAAAACTGTGTATGAATGAACGACTTACTCATTTATTATTTATGGATGACGTGACGATTTTATGTCTTTGTGTAGCTTCAAAAGGCCAGGTTTTAAAGGATATATTGGAGGATTTATATGATGTGATAGGTATGGTGATAAACAACACTAAATCAACCATTTATTTCTTTGAAGTGGATGAGGGTATTAGATAAAGAAGATTGGGTATTTTCAATTCACCACAACTGGATTGTGGGATGAGATTAAATATTTCGGTTTCTCTCAAACCCAATAATTATAGTGTCTTCGATTGGAAATGGATTTTTGTCATGGATCGAGAGGAAAACTATTTTTGGTACAATCATTGGATGTCTCGAGGTGGTAGATTGGTTTTTTTCAAATCTATGCTTGGGCTATTTCAATATATTGACATCTTTTGACTCTAATCCCGAAAGGTATTCTTAATCTTATTAGGAAAGTCTATTTTAGTTATTTATGGAAGGGTGGAGCTGAGTATATGGTTTCAAACTCTATGAAAAAATAGTATTTGTGGGGGATGGGGTTTAACGGACACTTGGATTTTTGGGAAGTCGTTTGAAACAAAATCCGTTTGGGTATTTTTGACGAGATATAGTCTCACCTCTACGAGATTCAAGACTGTACACTAAATTGAATCAGTGATACGGCTTTCTAATCTATCTGGACACAGGGGCGACCAACCATGGAACTTTCTTTGGATTTAAGAAGGCATCACCACTGGACAAAATTCATATCTGAACTGATCAAAGAACACATTCGCTTGACCGATTTAGAAGACAAAGTAGTTTAGTCTTACAATAATGTAGGAGGCATGTATACCACAAAGCTCGGCTATTTGGAAATGTAGGATTTGGGAGAAAATCCCAATTGTTGGTGTTATGTTTGTAAGAGGAATGATGAATGCATCATGCATATTTTTTGGACTGCTCATTTACTCACTAAGTATGGATGGAGATCGCGAGTCATTTGGGACTAGCTCATTTATGGGATACGGGCTCCATTTATTACTATTATCATGATATTTTTTCTCGGCATGATCTAAAACCATACATCGTGCTTCCCATTTTGATTCGATGGGGATATGGCTGGCTATGAACGCCGATATTTTCGGGGGTAAGGGACACCCTTCAATCAAGGTATATCAACAAATAATTTCCCTTCTAAGGAACTACAAGTCTATTCCGAAGTTGAAACAATCCAGGGTGGATAATGAATTGGTGATTAACTAATCAATGACAAATAATTTCTTGGATGGGGCATGCCAAGGCCTGGGAAGATCCCTGAGATTGCTTTATATTCTTCATTTCTCTAAGTCTCATTATGTTATTGGTAAGGAAAAACTAGGTCGAGGGGACAATAACATAGGTGAGTTCAAATCCTTGTTTTTGTTACTCAAATTCACTATGGAGACGGATGTGCTTGACTTCCAGGTCTTCGAGGACTCAAAGTTGGTTATTGAATTGATGAATGCGAAGAATCATATAATTAATTTGGGAATCCAACAAATGACAAATCAACTTCATGATATCTTTGCACAATTTCATTTTTCTAATATTTGAAGGGATCTTAACACTACTGTTGATGTTCTATCCAAAGACGAGTTACTTCTTCCTGCTGAACAAATTTTCTGGAAGAATTATTGGATGGAGGTTTGGTATCCAAACAAGATGGAGTATTTTCTGAAATGTAATTTCATCTATTGTTGATGTTCTATCCAAAGACGAGTTACTTCTTCCTGCTGAACAGTTTTTCTGGAAGAATTATTGGATAGAGGTTTGGTATCTAAACAAGATGGAGTATTTTCTGAAATGTAATTTCATGTGTTGGTTTAGTTTCTATTTGAACTCTTTTTTGTGTAATTGACTACTTGGAAAGGATTATTATGAACTATTGTTCATATTTTTGAATTTGGTGTCTAGATTTCATTTAGCAATTTCATGACCAAGCCAATACCATGGGCCAATTCATGGTTACTATTTTATTCTCTACGCTTATGAACCTAAGGATTGTTATATATTATATTATTATAACAAGAATAAATTGTTGATTATATTATTATAATCCATAACCAACTTTTATTACTATAATCTATATTTTATATTTCATATAATAATTACATTAATCATTATACAAATTTAATATTATATTATAAATTATAAATAACTTTAATTTATATGTAGTAGTTAATTTGTATTTAATAATTTTTTATATGAACTTTTATAATTTATAATTTATATTTCATATAATAATTATATATAGTTTTTTATATTAATCATTATACAAATTTAATATTATATTATAATAAATTTAATATTATATTATAAATTATAAAAAACTTTAATTTATATGTAGTAGTTAATTTGTATTTAATAAATTTTTATATTAACTTTTATTATTATAATTTATAATTTATATTTCATATAATAATTATATATAGTTTTTTATATTATAATATAATATTATAAAATACTAATATAAATTTATTCATGTTATTAATCTATAAGTATAAGGAGGGATCAAATATCTTGAGGTGAAAATATTCAACTTTTGCTCTTGTTTTAAACTCCCATAAAATTTTAAGTATATGTATATGTATACGATTAATTTGATCATTTGAAATGTACTCACTTTCCTCTATTGGTTGAAAGTATATAGAGTATTATCGAGAAGGATCAATTTGAAAATCCATATTCTTTATTTTTTATTATAGTGACACAATTTGTAGATAATCAACATCATGTATATGTATATGTCTAAGTTTGATTTCATCATTTCAAATTTACTCACTTTCTTTAGTTATTTGAAAGTATAGAGAGTATTATTGAGGCAGATCAATGTGAATCCATCTTGTTTAGTTTTTAGTATATGTTACAATTTTTCTGCGATGAATTTGATCATTTAGAATTTACTCAATTTCCTCAGTTTGTTGAGAACATAGAAAGTATTATTCAGAATTATACTTTAAAGTTAGACGAGGAACATATTGAATAGAAATAAAGTAACTATGTTGAATAATGAAAAATGTGAATAATAAGAATGTAATCAATTACAAATAGTTTACATTGACATCAATTTCAAGCTCCCTTCTTTTCTTTTTTTTATAGTCACAACTGCGAGTTTTTCCATCTTTTGACATCCATCATAAGAATGGAGGTTGAAATTGTAGGCCATTCAAATCTTTAACTCTAGATATTCTGTTAAATTTCATATCTTCCAAATATTAATAGTGACTTTCTCCAACATTAATCCTTATGACTTATGGATTGTTAATCCCTAAGAAGGTTTCAAAGGAAGATAGTTTTTATTACCACTCCCAATAGGTGTAATAGGAATGGTTTGAGGGAATGATATTTCTAATACATTTAATCATTTTTCATTGTATTATAACTGAAATCAATGCACCCTAATATTTCACCTTGTATCATTGAAATCATTTCAATTAATTGATTTCTCTAAATGATTTTTCATTGTATCATCATTAGAATTAATGTACCTTATTATTTTACATTAGGTTATCATTGAAATCAATCAAACTAGTTTATTTCTAGAAATAAGTTTTCACTATATCATCACTAAAACCAACACACCTTATTGTTTTGCATTAGGTCATCACTGAAACCAATGCAACTACTTGGTTCCCTTAAATAATTTTTCATTGTATTATCACTAAAATAAATATATCAAATCTTATTTCTTTATGTCATTGCTTAAATTAATCCAACTATTAGTTATATCATTGCAACTATGTGTTATTGCTTAAATCAATAATTAGTTATATCATTGCAATTATGTGACTCCTTTACATCATTTTCATTCTATCAGATTATATCATTGTTGAAATCATTGCAATTATGTGAGTACTTTACATCATTTTTTATTGTATCATAACTTAAAATCAATACAAGATATCATTTTTCATTATATCATTGCTGAAATCAATGAAACTATTTGTTATGCACTTATCAATGAAACTGTTTGCTATATCATTGTTGAAACTAATGAAATTATTTGTTATAAAATTATCAAAATCATTGCAGCTAAGTGACTAATTTACATCAATTTTAATTGTATCACCAATTAAATAAGTACATGTTTATATTATACCATTGTTGAAACTAATGAAATTATTTGTTATAAAATTATCGAAATCATTGTAGCTAAGTGACTAATTTACATCAATTTTTATTGTATCATCAATTAAATAAGTACATGTTTATAGTATATCATTGTTGAAATCAATGCAACTTTTTGTTATATGATTGCTAAAATTAATGGAAGTAATTGTTATATAATTGATGGAATCATTGCAACTAAGTGAATACTTCAAATTAATAATATATGAAAAATGAGTTCTTATTATTAAAACATCAATATCTCTTTTTATTTTTAATCATTTTTAAATCATTATAACTATTCTTTTCATTATATCATTAGTGAAACCAATGCAATTACTTGCTTGATTTCAACAAACTTTCATTATATCATCACTAAAATAAATAATAAATAAATATATCATTTCATATTTCTTTATATAATTGCAAGTGCCTCACTACTTTAAATTAATAATATATGAAAAATTCTTTAATACTTAAAGTTATTATTATTATTATTAAAACATTAATATCACCTTTTATTTTTAATATTTTTTAAATCATT
>ML777656.1:203788-218733 GCA_009831015.1 Picea engelmannii | reverse complement strand
TTCGGTTTCACTTAGTTATCTTCAAGGAAATTTTCGATTTGAGAACTCGATTAAGTGGTGATCTAATTAAGTGGGAGATCTCCTTAGGGTTAGCTCTTGCAATTACCTTAATATTATGGTCGTTGATAACTGGAGTATTTCTAAGTTTAAATCGTTTATTTCATCATTTAAGAAAATCATGGTCACCTTGCATGAGTTATCTCCCTAAGGCAAGAATTGTTCCAATGCCCTCAATAAACATTAGTCGCCTAAAAACAAGTATGCATAATCATTATTTCTCTTGTTAGTAAGCAGTCATGTTGTATTTTCGTGGAAGGATCGTTAAAATCTTAACTATGAAAATGCTAGATGCTCATGATACTGGTTCATTGTGTTGCACCATTAAAGGAACATCAACGCATGATTGAATAGGACATTATAATCTTTTGCGCCATTTTAAATAAAGTTTATTACTCTTGCGCCCTTAGAATAATGTTGACATGTGATCGATGAGGCCTTTATAATCTCTTATGCCATTTAAATAAGTTGATTAATTTTGCTCCTTGGAATTAATGTGGATGTTTGATTGTTCTAGAGATTAGTTTACTCTTGTGCCATGGATGTTTACTGTTGATGAATGATTGATTTAGAAATTAGATTACTCGTGCTCCCTGAAAAATGTTGATTTCCAATTAATTCAGTAATTTAAATTACTCGCGCGCCTTGAAAATAATGTTGATGTATGACTAATTAAGAAGTTAGAATACTTATGTGCCATGAAATAACTGTTGGTGTAAGATTGATAAAGTTGATGATGACCTTTGCGCCATTAATAATTGAAGTTTCATATTGATTGAATGATTTAGTTTATTTTTGGTTGAATAGATTAGTGGGCTTTAGACACTTCCTTGTTCCTCAGAACAATCACCATCCCCGAGACTTTAAATGGTTAAAATCAATTGGATAAATCATTAGCTTGAGCGTTGCTTATGTGTCGTGGAGATCCTAATCATGCAGGGTAGGTTGGGAGGGTAGTTCTTTTAATGCTCAGTGACATGGTTGATCATTCAATTGTATATTTCTTTAGTCGATCATGATGTGTTGATGTGTCATTGTTAGTTATGGTGATGCATTGATTGAGTCATTGCTTATGTGTTGATTTGTGTTGATTTTAGTTATGCTAATTAAATCCTTATGTGTCATTTTAGTTACATTGATGTATGTTTTTATTATGTTGTAACGAGTTAATATCCTAATGCAAAACAAAAAAAAAATACAATGTACTTGGTCAATTGACATAACAACGGGGTTATAGATCATTTTTTGAGCCTGATGCAAACCCTAACGCTCGACTGCAACATCGCCCCATGACCGCCTGATGCACGCTCTAGCGTTCTAATCCTAACTCCTTCTTTTCAGCTCTACAGTTCAGACCCTCACGTGATTTTTGCACCTCCAGATATGAGCACAGACGGGGGGGGGAACCCCCTCGTACAGCGACATAGCCGCCAATGATAGATCTGGACTTTGGGCTAAGCGGCCGGCCTTTGAACCACCGGTGCATCTCAGGGAACAACTCTTTGCACAGGAGCGTAGTTCCAACAAAGAAATGGAAAGCGAGTCCAGCACATCCCGTCCACAAACATCCAAAAACTGGCTGCCAGGTAAGTGTATTCCTCAAATGGAAAAACCACCACTTTACCGAATTACATCGACTAGGGTGGGGGAACATACCCAATTTATGATGGACCATGCACTAATAGGTAAATTCCCGGGCCTATGGCCGACTGAAAGAGACCTCTCCAGGTGGATTAAAGACTAGTGGAACCCCAAGGGAGACTATGAGGTACAACTCAGCTCCAAGGGCTTTTTCACAATTATCCTATATAACCTCGAGGACAAGGATAGAATATTTGATAATGGACCATACTTTTATAACTCAGCGGGTTTATTTCTGAGATTCTGGGTCGACAAATTCAACCCAAATCTAGAGGATTTCTCATGGGCTCCGGTCTGGATCCGGCTGTACTCACTACCCCAGGAATTTTGGCTGGAAGAAATACTAATGGGCATAGGGAACACGGTGGGACAATATGTAAAAGCCTCAGAGGCTACCAAGATAAGAAAATACACATCTTATGCCCGCATCTGCATCTACATGGACATATCAAAACCTCTGCTGGGCTCCATCACACTGGAATACCAGGATGAGGACTGGAACCAAACCCTTGACTACGAGCATATACCCTTTCGATGCAGAAAATGCCATGAGAACGACCATTTGTTTAGAGACTGCCCCCTGAATGCCTCAGCCCTTAAATCCTCTGAACCTAAGCAGAAGGACGGCTTTACCAATGTAGCCGGAAGGAGAAAAAACCCTTCTAAAAAACAAAACCAGAGTTCGACCTCAAAGAAACCCTCCAAGAATTCCTTTGAGGCTCTGAATCAGGCACCGCAAGATAAGGTATCTCAGAACCCCCTTCAAGCATCCATGCAAGAAAAAGGAAAGAGCCCTGAAGAACCACATAGCGCCAGTCCAAAGGAAACAGCTCAGGTAACACAGTCTAGCTGGGACGAAGATACCAACATGCTGATGAACGAAACAGAACTGGAAGAAATAGACCTAGAAACACTAGAGGAAGCCCTCAATCAGAAAGATCTACAACATATCCCAGTAGAACAGCTACGGAAAGTGTACAAAGTATTCACCAACTCCACAGCGGGATCCAAGGCCAGGTTGGGAATCATGGCCGATCCTAGCCTCAAAAGTAAAAAATCCTCCAAGGAAAACAAGAGGCGAGGGCGCAAACCAACACAACAGCTTATTAAGGAAGCAGGGCATCTAATGATTAATTCCGGCCAGATACAACGGATCTCGGAGGGATACCTCCACCCCCCCCATCTTCCACATGATGAAGACAATATCCTGGAACATAAGAGGCCTTAATGGATGATCCAAGCAATGGATCCTCCGAGATTGTATAAAGACAGAGCATCCAGATATTTTACTTTTGCAGGAGACCAAATGTGCAGGACAGGAGGCGGAAAACATTTTCAGAAACAGCTGGAGGGATGGGGAATTCCTCCATCTAGACTCAGTGGGTGCGGCAGGAGGATTGGCAATTCTTTGGAATCCGCAAACATTCACCTTGCTCCATCCCTTCTCAACTAGGTACACCCTTACTGCCTATTTCAAATCTTTAGCCTCCTCCAAGGAAGGGGCTATCACAAACGTTTATGGCCCACAATCCATCCAAGATAAGGAAAACTTCCTACAATCCTTATGGCATATCCAAACCCTTATATGCACGCCGCACTGGATAGTAGGAGGCGACTTCAACATGATTTTAACGCTGGAGGAAAAAAGTGGAGGACTAAAGCGGCTGGAGCAAGATAGCGGAAGGTTTAAAACCCTAATAGAGCAACTAAATTTGGTAGATATGGAAACTCGGAATGGAATATTTACATGGTCCAACAGAAGAATAGGGCACCAGCATGTGGCCTGCCGGCTGGATCGCTTCCTAGTGACCGATGCTCTCCTTGAAAGCGACCAGGCAATGGAAGTCAATATCATGCCCAAATCAGGGTCGGACCACTGGCCCATAGAATTTTGTTTGAATCCGGGGCTACCCCCTAGGCCCAAGCCCTTCCGATTCAAAAAATTCTGGCTCACCCACCCAAATTTCCAACAACTAGCCCAATCCCGGTGGGACCAAGATGAAATAGATCATGGCACTCACATGTACAAGTTCCAGCAATGCCTTAAGAACTTTAAGATACTTTTAAAAAGATGGAACAAAACCACCTTTGGAGATATTTTCCTTAGGAAAAAGGAAACAAAGAATCAACTAGAGGAACTTCAGCGCACCTTTATCGCAGGGAGCAGAACCCAAAGTCTGGTGCGGGAAGAGGAAAAAATCATGGAGGATCTAGAGACCTGCAGGGAACAGGAGGAGATTCTATGGAGGCAAAAATCCAGGGTTCAGTGGCTAAAAGAAGGGGAGCGTAATACAAAATTCTTCCACAAAGCAATGACGCACCGACGACAGATTAATCATATTACACAACTGGAGGATGACCAAGGAACCCCAATAAAGGACCATGATCAAATAGTAGAAGCTATTACTTCCTTCTATCAAGATCTCCTTACAGAGACAAACACAAACAGGGAGGAGGCAATCCAAAAAGTCACCCGCCACATTCCCAAGCTAATTAACCCTGATCAGAACAGGGAATTGCTAAGGCCTATTACTCAGACTAAGGTGGACTTTGCAGTAAAGAACATGCCCCCAGGTAAAGCACTAGGGCCGGACGGATTCACAACGGACTTCTTCCATCACTGCTGGGATATGATTAAGGAAGATGTCTGGCGGGTTGTAGAGGAATCACGAACATCTGGGCAGGTTCTTACTGCTCTCAATGCAACCTTCATTACGCTCATCCCCAAGGAGGAAAGGGTCACGCACCTGAAACAGTTCAGACCTATCTCTCTCTGCAATGTCATTTTTAAAATAATCACAAAAGTCATCGCCAACCGACTCAAGCCAATCCTACCGTTCATCATCTCAAATGAGCAGTCTGGCTATGTAGAGGGGAGGCAAATCATGGATAGCGTCATTCTGGCCAATGAGGTTGTTCACTCCTTAAAAATGAGCAACACACCAGGTATGCTTATCAAGCTTGATCTATCAAAATCTTTTGACAGATTAAGTTGGCAATATATGCGTGCGGTTTTGGAATCCTTTGGCTTCTCCAACAGTTGGGTTGAATGGATTCTAGCGCTTACCTCCTCTCCCTTCTTCTCCATTCTTGTCAATGGCACTCCCTCACGACCTTTTCATTCTTCTAGAGGCATCAGACAGGGCAATCCCCTCTCCCCCTTCCTCTTCGTTATCATGGCAGAAGGCCTCGGTCGCTACCTCAAAGCCGCAGTCTCTGATGGATCTCTCTCTGGGTTGTCGATCCATGACCTCCATCTGGCGCCCTCGCACAGTCAGTTTGTCGATGATACTCTCCTCATGCTTACTCCCATGGTCAGAGACGCAACCAAGATCAACTCTATCCTCTCTGATTTCTCGGACGCCTCAGGTATGCTTCTCAATCTGGATAAGTCAAAGCTCTTCTTTTTCAACACGCCAGTCCCGATTCAGGTCCATCTCTTAATTTTTCTACTCATCGCCAGAAGCTCCCTTCCCTCCACCTACCTTGGTATCCCTCTATCCGGAGAGTCAGCGAAGTCCATTTCTTGGGACAGTCTGCTCCTTTCCATAGCTAACCGGTTGAGCAACTGGACTTTCAGACCTTTAAATATTGCGGCCAGATTGGTCCTGCTCAAATCAGTCTTGCAAGCTCTACCCACGTATCTCTTCACTACCTTGGCCGCGCCTGTTTCAGTCATCAAAGCCATCAGGAGTCTCCAACGCAATTTCTTGTGGAAGGGACACCATAGCAATAAGAAATGGGCTCTAGTTGGATGGGAGAAGCTTTGCAAACCCAAGAAGTTCGGAGGGCTGGGCATCCGGGACCCGGGGAAGATGAACAAGATCATAGGGGCCAAAATGTGGTGGAGATGGCTGCAACATCCACAAGAGCTTTGGGCGCGGCTTTGGAAACAAAAGTACGCCCCATACACGCAACACAATCAGCTAATCAGATTCAATGAACAGATGCTAGGATCTAACATTTGGAACACAGCTTGGCGGAACCGCCCCCTAGTTCAGCAGCACGCCTTTTGGGAGGTAAGAAACGGAAAAAGTGCTTTATTCTGGCAGGACTCATGGCAACAGTTGCCCCCCCTCGATGATATGGAAAGCCTCCATCCTCTCAAACTTAGTCTACAGCAAAACATCCTCAATAATGTTAAGGATTTATGGCTTCCAACTCAAGAAAGACAACCCTGGAGATAGTGGAAAACCAGCACCACAGACCTGCAAATCAGGGAGAATTTTGATCTCAAACCATGGCAGGAGTGCCTGCAATCCAGGAAAATCCCAACCAGAGAAGGACCGGACATCCTCCGGTGGGGCCACAACACATCAGGTACTTTCTCGGTAAAGGAAGCATATCACATGCAAGGAAATCTCCCAGGCCAAGCCATTGATTCAATCTGGGGCAAGATTTGGCAGCCTTTTATCTGGCCTAAAATCTCTTTCTTTCTTTGGCTCACGGCTCAAAATCGTATCCTCACCTGGGACAACCTCCTGAAAAGAGGCTTCACAGGACCCTCTAGATGCACTCTCTGTATGCAAAGTGAGGAAACCATGGAACACCTCCTCAACACTTGTCATTACAGTCAGCAGGTTTGGGACTGGGGAGCACAAACCATGCGGCGCTCCCAAAGAAACCGCAGCAGCATTCGGGAAACCCTTGTTAATTGGGATGTTGTCTCCTTCCATAATCCGATTCTCCAATGCATATGGCAGCTGCTACCGGGATTCATCCTCTGGGCAATCTGGAAAGAAAGAAATAAAAGAATCTTCAATTCTAATCCATCCCCCTCCTTCACTACGTGGGACAGGGTGACAAGGTCTATTCGGGAAACCGTTCTTAGCTCTCCCTGGCTCCAAGAAGACACGAAGTGTAAGCCCGAGGAGGAAAGTATCCTCGATGGATGGAACTTGCCTCTAAGCATGCAAAATCAGGGGAAAACCAGAAACAGGCAAGCCATCAGCCGAAAGGTTTGGTCTCCACCCCCCCTGGATTCCTCAAGCTTAACTTTGATGGGGCCTCTCGGGATAACCCTGGGCTGGCAGGTTTCAGGGCTGTCCTCAGGAACTACCTGGGTAAGATCATCCATCTGATTTCAGGCTTTCTGGGTGAAAACACAAATAATGTTGCGAAACTCTCAATCCTGGTAAAAGGCCTCCAAATGGCAGTGCAAAATCAATACACAAGGCTAATTATTGAAGGAGACTCACAAGTAATTATTCAACTTGCAACTCGAATCCTTAATGGACAACCCCCCTGGAGGACCTCGCCCAGCTGGAGACTCTTGGGGCTCTTGGAAGAATTCAAGGATATCATCAACCCCAATCTTATCCTCATCCCCTCTCATGTGAGGCGTGAAGCTAACAAGGTTGCAGATCACCTAGCAAACAAAGGGATTGATGCCAGGGCTGATCTCATTTACTGGCAAGCCAATGTATCTGCAGAGACTGAACTCTCTCACCAGTGCAGAGACCTTGCTGGTAGAGACTTTCAGGACCCATATGGGGTGACAAGTGGCGAAGGAGTGCCAACTAGCCCCGCACTCAGCCAAGGTTTAAATGCTGGATGTGGTCACCATAGCACCTGCATTACGGATGCAGGACCACAATAACACCAGCTCTGCAATGGGAGGACTCCTCCCTCGAGCGAGCATTTACGAGTCAGGCAAGCGCGATGTTAAAGGCGGTCATGGGTCTTTGCAGTTGGATTATGCATTTTCTCTTGCTCCGGTCTCGGCTTTGCTCTGCGCTTGGAGGCTCTGGTGTAACTTCGCGCTCTTTGCGCCCTGGCTCACCATCCATTCGTGGAGCACTGGTGCGAGTTCTTCTGCCTGTGCTTTCAATTGGCTTCCGCCCTCGTCCCAGCCTGTGTGTATTTCCTGGATAGCGCTCTGCAACATGACGAGGAAACGAGGAATGCCTCGCCATGGCTCTACTTGGTACGCCCGCAAGGAGTAGCGACAGCGCAGAGAGCAGCTCGAACATGCTCTAGTCATGGCTACTTCTCTGTTGAGGAAGAAGGCTTGAGCCGAGGAGCAAGCTCTTCTCTCCACCATGGCCGAGAAGGAAATGGGTCGCAGCAGCATGGACACTGTCACGTTGGAGGGTGGCACCGAGAAATTGTACCCGGCTTGCATTGTAGAGGAGGACCTGACTCTGGAGGACTTGACAACAGTGGAGATGCCGAGCGATATAGGGAGGTTTAGCAGTGGGGACTGCAAACACAATCTGGGGGTGGAAGCCAACTTTCCTGGCTGCATTGTGGAAGAGGTTCCCTGGCCGGAAATGGAGGCTGCATTTGATGCTGGAGGTGCACCGGGAAAGGAAGGTCGATGTGGTGGGCAGGATGAAGCAAGGCGAAGAATGCCCGACGACGAAGGTGGTGACCTGCATGGATTTCTCCTCTGCAAGGAGCACCTGTCCTTAGTGTTTGAGCTCCGAGGCCACATGGCTGACCTGGAGCATCGGGCACTCATCATGGGCCAATGCTTGGACGTGCTTCTCGATGCCTACTCTGGCGCTCCAGCTCGGCGGAAATGTCCCCTTTGTGCGCAGTCTTTCACCATCCCGGCCGGCTCCACGTGGAATACAAATGAAGATGACAGGTCATCAATTACCTAAGTTTTTCATGTCCTATGGATTTTTAGTTTTATGATACTGTTTTAAGTTTTCTTAGACTTTGGGCACCTGTCCTGGTTTCCTCCGGGCAGGACAGGTGCCAATAGTTTATAGCTATTTTTGCTTGGTATCTATGCTGGTTTCCGGTTTCCGGCAGCATTTTTGATGATTCAGACTCCTGACTATGTACATTCTGATACAGTTTTTTGATAATATATTATAGCAGGCTCCCCCTTTTTTATTTAAAAAAAAAAGACATAACAACATGGTCATTACGTATGGTGTCAGAGTGGGTTCAACCATGCGACTTGGGATCATTATGCCTTTCGTTGTATTAAACACTTGATTTATAACTTGTCACTAATTAAATTTGAAATTTTTCCATGCAAGTAATCATGGTTAGAGTAATTTGTAGAGGTAGATGACATGGTGTTAGGGGCAGAGGCGCAATGCCTCCGGTAGCATCGACGCCTGAGGGGTCTAACCCCCAAGGAGAAGAGAAAGTCATTGGACATGAGAAGATTCTTGTGGGGGATGTGGTTGGTTTGATGAGCTCCTTTAAAAGGATTTCAGAGGCCTTTATTAACCGACTAGATAGAGATGAGGCTAGGGCGCCTGTACCCAATGAGGGGCCTTAATGTGCTCTAGTTGCCAGTGGTAGAATTCACTGAGAACTTGAGAAGGTTAAGTTTCTCGATTTCATGGGTGTCGCAGACAACTTAGTCACTGATGCATGGTTGGAGAACATGGCGATGTGCTTCACACTTCATGAATACACCTCCAACATGAAAGTCCACATGGTAGTATTTCACCTGAAGGGGAGCACTCTTATATGGTGGAAGTCACTCCTACCTCAATTGAACATGGTCATCGAAGAATTGTCATGGGAAATATTCGAGGAAAATTTTCGAGAGAGGTATTTATCATAGGAATTCATTGAGCGTGAACTCAATGAGTTCAACACCTTACAATAGGTTGGTCATACAGTGCCAGAGTATGAGGCTCAATTCATGGATCTTCTTAAGTATGCTCCACATATGAACATAGAGACGCTGAATGTCAAAAAGTTTGTCTTCGAAATTAACTTCAACATCCATGTGAAGGTGAGGAACCTAATTCCATAGACATTGCACAATGCAGTTCAAAAGGTTCTCGTAGCAGAGGAAGAGTTGACTAGAGGGGGTCAAGTTAGGACTCATGTAAGACCAACTAGACACATGACGAAAGGTGTGAAACAACATCAAACACCAGAAAGACATACATCAGGGTATCAACATACATCGAGAGGATCCATGTTCACGACACCATGATGACTGAATCCTCAGTAGAGGACTCCCTACAAAGGACCACAAAATCAACACCAATGTCGCCCACAACAACAATAATTTATGCCTGCTGACCATAATAGACCAGGATTTCAGGTTGGTAGGCCAACATCTCCTATTTCGGGGACCAGGAGAACTGGAATGAAGACGTCACGTACCATTTCCGACCAAACTTTTAGTATTTTGATATATCCTGGTGCTAGAAAGAGATTTATTTCTGGTGTAGCGTTGAAGAGAATTAAGGTAAAGGAAGTTGAACATGACAAGTTTAGATATGAATAAATGGCTTTGGGTGCAAAACAAAAGGTTGGGGGAAGAGTTGCGGGATATCGCATTAACTTGGGATATTTTGTAATGCTTTCCAAACTATATGTCTTGATCTTAGGATCTTATGACATCATGATCGGTATGGATTGGTTGGAATTGCGTGATGCGATACTCAACTGTAAGACAAAACGATTGAGTTTGACCGATGATGAGGGACAGAGAAGAATGATTGTAGGAAGAAATAGGGGAGTGTCCCTCGGGTTCCTTTCTTCCCTACAGCTACAGAAGAGCATGCGCAAAGGGTGCAAGATATATACAATCTTAGCATTGAAGGACAAGGGCGTGGTGGAAGGATTAGACAACCTTCATGTAGTATGAGAGTTTGTGGACGTGTTCCCAGAAGAGTTACCAAGTTTTCCACCCGAAAGAGAGATGCAATTTACCATCGACTTAAAACTTGGAACTGAACCGATAGCAATAACTCCTTATTGGATGTCAACCCCTAAGTTACAGGAGTTGAAAATGCAACTAAAGGAATTGTTGGACCTAGGACTTATGCGTCTAAGTGTGTCACCTTGGGGTGCGCCTATTATTTTAATAAGAAAGAATGATGGATTGTGGAGACTTTACATTGACTACCGTCAATTGATAAAGGCAATGATCAAGAACCAATAGTTTTTGCCAGGGATAGATGATTTGTTTGAACAAATGAAAGGCACAACTGTGTTTTCGAAGATCGACCTGAGATTATGATATCACTAGTTACGGATCAAATATGAAGACATTCCTAAGACTGCATTCAAGACAAGGTTCGAACAATACGAGTTTACCATTTTACCGTTTGGACTGACAAACGCCCCTAGGGTATTCATGATCTTGAGGAATGGGGTGTTCCATGAATACTTGGACAAGTATGTTCAAGTATTCATTTACAACATATTGATATATTCTCGGATGATGGAATAACATGGTGAACATTGCGCTTGGTACTACAGTGTTTATGAGAAAACCAATTATACAGGAAACTGTCGAAATGCTCTTTTTATCAATCAATGATTCATTACTTAGGGCTTGTTATCTCTAGTGAAGGAATCGTTGTGGCGCCGATGAACGTACCAAAAGTGCATAGCTTTATGGGTTTAGTAGGATATTACTGATGGTTCATCGAAGGTTTTTCGAACATAGAAAATTTGATCACTCAATTGCAAAAGAAAACAAGAAGTTTATATGAACCGAGAAATGCACGGAATAATTTGGAAGGCTCAAGGAGATGTTGATGACCACACCGATACTAAAAGTCCCTGACATGGATGAATAAATCTTTGTATGCATGGATGCATCCAAGGAAGGCTTATGCAGAGTCTTGATGCAACACGATCGAGTGATCGCTTACATCTAAAGGAAATTAAGAAAGCATGAGGAGAAGTACGCAACACATGGTTTGAGTTGTTGGCGATTGTGTATTCCTTGAGAATGTGGAGATACTATCCGATTGGACAGAAGTTCAAACTAAAAACAATTCACTATGGTTTGAGCAGATATTTATGCAGAGTGACTTGAATGCATGACAAAGTCGTTGCTTAGAATTTCTTAGTGAATATGATTTTGAGATTTCTTACATAAAAGGAACATTGAACAGAGTGGCAGATGCATTGAGTCGGAGACCATGCATATTTTCAGTGGTACCTTTTCAGATGAATCTTCGAGAAAATATTCTATCTATACAACACAACAATGAATGATATAAAAAGGTTAAGGAAAATATCGGACAAGACACCATGTTGGTACCAACATTTGAAGGATATACTGTGGACAACGACGGATTGATGAGGTATAATAACCTGATTTACATATTGACTAAAGACGAATTGAGAAGTTTGATCTTAAATGAAGCTCATAGAGTTTTGTACATGGCTCATAGACCTTAATCCCTTATTCTTATGGAAAGGAATGAAGGCTGACATAGTTAACTACATGGAGAGATGTCTGGAATGTCAGCAAGTGAAGGATGAACATAGACATCCAACATGATTACTACAACCACACACTATTTGAGAATCGAAATGGGAGATCGTTTCGATGGACTTTATTGTTGGATTTCCTTTGACAATGAGGCACAACTCAATTTTAGTGGTAGTTAACACTGTGAAAAAAAGTGCACATTTTATCCTTGTGCATACGATGTACCAAGCACTAGACATAGATATATTTTTTATTAGAGAGATTGTGAGATTGCATGGCATTCTTAAAATGATCATATCCAATAGAGGATCGATGTTTACAAGACGTTTTTGGGCCAGTTTCCAAGAGGCCTTAGGGACACAACTGAACTTTAGTATGACATATCACCCTCTGACAAAAGGGAAGATAGAAATAACGAACCAAATTTTGGAAGATATGTTGTGTGTGTATGTAATGGACCAACATAAGCATTGGGAAGAATTCTTTCCACTGGTAGAGTTTGCATACAATAACAACTATCAAAGGACCATTAAGGTGGCACCATTTGATTTTCTTTATGGGCAACCATGTTAGACACCATTGAGATCGGATCGACTTGAGTATAGGGTCTTGGTAGGACCAAAAGTGATCCAAGAAATGGAAGAAAAAATGCAAACAACAATACAAAGGATTAAAGAAGTGTAAGATCGATCGAAGAGTTATCCCAATGCGCATGAAATTGACCAGAATTATGAAGTTGGCGACCAGATTTTCTTACGGGTGAAACCACACAAGAGCTTGATCAATTTTGAAAAGGGTGATAAACTCTCTCCTAGGTTTTTGGGACCTTTCAAAATTGTGGAAAGGAAGGGACCCATGGCCTATCGACTAGCCTTGCCTGATTATTTGAAGAATATGTACAATGCTCTCCATGTATATGTTTTGAAAAATTATGTTAGTGATCCTACACATGTGATTGACATGAGTTCCTTGCAGGTGTCGGACGAGGGTTCACTCATGAAAGAGCCAATCTTCATTCTGGCCCATCGCATTCGACAGCTACAATGTCGAATAGTCAATCAGGTCAAAGTCTAGTGAGACAATTATGGTCTACAGTTGATTACCTGGGAGGACACATATGATATGCGCCATCAGTTTCCATATTTATTTGATAGTTAGACATATAGATCTTGTCATATGTTTTATTTACTGCATTTATGTACTGTACAACTTCGAGATGAAATTTAAAACACGATGGGGTGTATGTAACATCCGTCTCTTGTGAGCACATGATATTGACTTATTCTTTGAGGACACTTGCAAGCAAGTGATCCGTTTATAATATATGGTTATATTTTTCGCTTATGTATTCTTGTGATGATGTTGATGGATTATGATTTATGTTGTTTGATATCTATGTATTGACAGATGGTATTGATGAGTTTCCCCTGAGTGTGTAGGACACTTGACAAATTGAGGATGTTGATGGAATCATTGGACCTCTTTGGACTCTAGATCGAGTCAGGGAGTGGATTGTATTGGTTTGAGTATTTCATTTATGCATATGTGACATATGATCGATTATATTATGATGTTGTTTATGGATCATTGTCAGTGTTTCTTTGATGGATACAGGCTGGTGATTTATTGCTAATCTGACTTAAATAAGGAGTAAATGGGCCATGCACATAGACCAGATATTGAGACAGAGTTGTGGAAACATCCATGTCACATCCTACTAGCACTCCCTCCGTGGCTCGAATTGTAGGTTAATGATTACCTAGTTCGAGAGTTCCATGATGTCATGTGGGTAGACTAAGACATTCGCTCATGAATATTTCTAAGGGGTGTGGAATAAGGTAGGGTCCTTATTCCTTAGAATCCCTTAGTCTCTCACAAGGTTTCCCGAATGGAGTGTTGACTCCAGGGGTTGGACAACTACCAAAACCAGTCAAAGACGAGTGACACCCTTGGAGAATGGAGTGTATCTTGAAGGACACATTGCGTAGTTAAAAATTTGAGTCAAAGGTGAGGGGCACCCTTGGAGCACAAAGTGTTTCTTGAAGGGCACGTCGCGTAATTAAAAATTGAGTCTAAGTTAGTAATAAGACTAAAAACTAAATTCATAAATTAAATAATGAGGGGATGAAGCAAATCAATTTAAGAATTCAAGGAAATTAAAATAAATCTAAAGATTGATTTAATACACATATGTGCAAATAATTACCCAATTGGAAGTTAACGTAAGAATGGAATAAAATCTAAATGAATGGGTACGCATAGAAGGGAATCTAGAGTCTAGTTAACACTAATCTAGGTAGGAGAAGATTCATATTTTAACTAAACTCAGTTTTAGAAAGGAGTGATTCATTAATTGGAAATAAGAGGAATAAAGACACAACTATGAGTAATTTAAGGAGCGCTTTTAGAAAAGGTAAGGGCAATTGAATTTTATTAAAATAAATGTGGATTAAATTGTGCAAATTGGGGAAAGTGTGACAAGTGTTAGGGAGAGATAATTCTAAATTATTTTAATTAAAAAACGAATTAATTGTGCAAGGCTCTACCTTGCGAGGCAAGCTTGTAGCTAGAGGATTTATGGTTGTTTATGTGGGTGGCCCCTTTGTTGATCGTGGCGCTAAGGGGGAAGAAGATTACCCCTAGCGTTGGCTAGAAGGGTCCGGTGAAGTCTCAATGGATAGCAAGTGGGAGATCGAAAGGAGCACCACTACAGAAGGACATCTTCGGTTTCGGAATTTTTCTCCGTCCAATTACGGTATTTTTATTGAGCTTCTAATTGTAATAGTTAAGTTATAAATTGTAGTTAAAATTTGGGCAGCTGTATCAAATTTCCTGATATCAACAAATTGTAAGCTTTATTGATAGTATGGTGTGATATAAAATGTGGCATGCTAGCTCTGTTACCATCCCTTGTAAATT
The DNA here is from genome assembly GCA_009831015.1 of Picea engelmannii. Lineage (NCBI taxonomy): Eukaryota > Viridiplantae > Streptophyta > Pinopsida > Pinales > Pinaceae > Picea > Picea engelmannii. The sequence goes on along the minus strand of ML777656.1, from coordinate 203,957 downwards.
ATTTTTTTCTGGCTACTATCCTTTTGCGATCCAATAGGCTCTATTTGGATTTGCTACTAGTGTATGTATTGTTATAAGTGCAACAATGGCGAATATATTGGTCACAATATTTAGTAACTTAAATATTATGAATTATGGTTAAACGATGTTTCAAATTAGGGAGAATATG
>ML777656.1:155909-179762 GCA_009831015.1 Picea engelmannii | reverse complement strand
CCAATCGTTGCTTATCTTTTTACACTCTTAAACGTTGAAATTCGCTAGAGTCGTTGTATGACTAGATGCAAACCTGGAAACAAGAATGTTTCTCTTGGTAAAGTGATATCAGAGTGAATTTGAATATCGTCTGGTCAAAAAAGGAGTTTCGTATCCATAATTTAGATTTGTTCAGTTGCTACAAAACTAAATTTACCCTCTAAGGATTAAATCTCATTATATTTTTATTTATTTACATTCGGAAACTAATTTAGAGTCAAAGAAAAATAAAAAATCCAGACCCCGCGATTAGATTTTCATTGGGCTCTGTCCATTTATTTAGGAAAACCGGAGGGAATTTTCGTTGGGTCACTGTAACTTTTGCATGCATTTTCGGACTTCTAGGGAATCGTATGGTCTTGTAATTTCATTTCCACTCCAGAATGTATTACCTATGGAGGCCTCGGTATTTTGTTTCTAAATTTTCTGAATTTATTTCATTGGTGATGTCTATTAAATCCTCAACAGTGTGAATTTAAATCCTCAACAGTGTGAATTTAATCTTGTATTGACGATGCAACTCTAATTTTGATTTTTAAAAAGTTGAATACTATGGTCACGGCCAAGATGTTCGAAAAACAAATTTAAATTTGGGTGGATTCTCTATGATTACTTGTGTTATGAAAAAGAATTAATTTACTGCATATCTTAAACTTCTGGGAATTGAATGATTGGATACTATAGAATCGTTACGCTGGTTGGTGTTATCTTAGGATTATTAACTCCTTGGCGGGCGAAATATATATATTTTTTTAACTGTGAGTTACACCTGAAATATTGGGAGGAAGGTGCTTGTTAGCGGACCATAGCGTTTAACCCTTTCTTGATAGGAAGACTCCATGTTGTCAAATGAATGAGGGATGGGCGTAGTAAGAAACAAATTTACTAATTTGTACATTTAAACGAGAAGAAAAATGGTGCAAGGAAAAGTGTGTACCATAGATGAAGCAATCAAATTATAATCACCCTTCCTTGGATGCATAATAACAAGATGAAACTAGATGTCTTGGGTCTGATTGGTCGGATTCATTCCTCGAGGCTATTGATTGATGTGCCTCATGATTTTTAATCATTTAAATCTTGATGTCTTAATTTTTAAAAAAGAGAAGAAGATTTTCCTTTTTCTTTAAGAAGTTTTTATAGATTGAATGTTTTAGTTCAAAATTCTAAAAGAATTAATTAAATTATATTTTTTTTTTCAAACGAGAAATTAACTCGATTTATATTAGAGATATAAATCATTTACATCACAAGTGGCCATTACAATTCGTCCCGGAGACCCAGCCGGATTTGACCTCAAGAACTCCTCCCAACACTTGGAGAAAGATACTTATCATTACCAACCGCGCTGTCTCACGGGACTTAATTAAATTGTATCTACCAAGAATATCAATAGACTCTTTCCATATTTGAGTAGGTCCTTCCATTGTATGAGTTTTGGAATGGTCGTTCTAGTACCATTTCACCAAGCTCTCCCTACCTTCAAGTGTCTCGATTTATTTTATCCCCAATCTGGATATTCATATTCTCCTTTACAACCGGTTAAGGAACCTTTAGTTGTCGTTTGAGTAGCGAATGAAGTGTTTTTAGAACACTTCTTAAAATTAAATTGTATCTCTAATTCGAAAATCTTCAATTGACAACTCCTTGTTAGATATTGATATATTACCCACCTAAAGTAATGATATATTGTAAAATTTAAGTATCTTTATACTAGATATATATATTATATTGAGCCTATAAAGTTGTAATAGTAACTCTATTGTGAAGATCTTGAATTTTACTTTTATTGATTGTGAAATCTTTGCACTATAGTTGGTAAATTCTTTACTTGGTTTCAAAAGATTCCTTATGATAGAATTCTTTTATAAATGAAGTTTGAGTTAGTGATTAAGCTATCTAGTATAGTTTACATTTCAATTTGATTTTATGATGGATTTGATTATTGGAGTTGTTATGGGTGATCCATATATTACTTTTAGTACCCTTGTTTTCATAGTGAAAATTGTATTGCTACTTGTATTTTAGGGAATGGAAATTGATAAATTTGACCATAAATCTTATGTGGTATTTTTATGGAGCAAGTAATTTTGTCTAGAGAGTGAGCAATAATTGATTTGTATTCTTATAGAGAGGGTACATTTTGTCTAGATGTTGAGTAATTAAAGTTGCTTTTAGGGAACAAAATTGTTAAAGATAAATAATGATTAGAAGATGGAATTGATAAATAGGAGTAATATTATAAAATAATAGATCATGGTATATCTAATGACAAGGCATATTATCTAGATAATGAGTAATTATTGTTGTTAGTAATCTTAAGGGAAGTAAATGTTTGCCAATTATAATGAGTTTTTGAATATTAAATTTGCGTCATGATCAAGTACTTTGTTGTTACTTTAGTCCCAAGTCTAGAATTGATTTGGTTATGAGAATACATATCTCCATGTTATTCAGAACAATCTCCATTCCTGAGACCTTAAATGGTCAAAAGCAATTGGATGAATCATGGACTCGAGAGTTGATTATGTGTCTTGGAGGTCCTCACCTTGCAGGATAGATTGGGTGGGTAGACACCTTTGTTATCGTAATACGATATATTTCATATTTTAATATCATAATGTTGTAGTTGATTCTTGTAGTGAAATGATGTAGATGAGAATATATGTGTAAATATAAATGCATGGTTGTCGCATGTTATTTGTTCTAATTGTTGATGTTTAAAAAAAAAAACAATTACCACTATTGTTCTCAATTACATAGAAGTCGTAATGGAGGGGACGTTACAATATACTCGGTGTAGTTAAAGTGACAAATGGAGATACAAGGGAATTATAGTCATCCATGGTAAGTTAGTCTTTTGTTTGTATATAAAACTTAAATATTTTCCTAAAGAAGTTCGTACATCATCCTAACTTGTTAGTTGTTATTGTACAGGTACTGAGGAGTTTGGTACCATGGAGATTCAGGAATACCTTTTATTAGAAAGGTATTAGGGTTCCATCCTTAACTACATTCAAGTTTGGCACCACAAATGTGATTGTTCTATTATTATATCTAGTTGATCAAATAATTTTGTAAAATAATTATGAGATTCCATGACTCGGGACTGATGCCTACACATTTTATAATTTGTAATACTTTGTTATTGATTCATTTTCATTTATATACAGTCATTAGTTATGTATCATTTTCTTTGATGGACGTAATAGTCAATACTCGTTAGGTTCTATTTAATATGTAAGTATTTCCTTTCGAATATATGCATAGTGTATCTTGTGGAACCTTATTTGAATCTGTAATAATTCCTTTTCCAATTATATACATGGAACCATGGTTAATCTATATTGATTCCTTTCCAGTTGTATACATTTTATTTAGGTGAACCCAGTAATGATTCATTTTAGTTATACACATTGTATTTGTTAAAACTTGTTCTCTTCCATACAAGTTTCTTATCCGAATAAATATTTCGTTTATTAACTAGGTTTCTACCTATGCATTTCATTGTTTTATTAGTTGTAGTATGATTATGTTCATATATCTAGGATCAGAATAACTATTAACTTTCTTTCACAGTTTTTATACCTGAAATTATGATATGCATCGATCCTGTTTTGATAATGCACTTAATTCTAATACTGTTAAAGTTTATTTATGCCAATATGTTAGCCACAATAACACACAAAAAAAACATAGTAATATTTAAATCAACATATTCATAACAAGAAATAAAACCTGTAACTTTAGGGAAACCACACGTTGAAGACCCTGGTACTCCCATCCTTAGACTAGAGTCTATGTCAACCTCAGTCACTCCCAAGTTGAGTTCAGAATTTAAGGGGATACCTATGTGGCCTCTTGCATAATTCTAAGCTCCAATTTGTTGTTTGTAATCTTTGAAAAAATCATTGTGTTAAGTGATTTTGTGCGTAGCCTTCTCAATATATCAATTCGACCCTTATGAATGGTGTCCCATTCCCTTGTCATGAATTATTTTATTTTTTCTAGGACGTGTGACACTTGTCTTGAGCCTCATGTTCACTGACCACCTGTTAGATTCAATTTTACACATGCTCACAGGTTCTCCTATAAATTTGGAATGTGTGTTTTTGAAGTTGAGTTAACTCCACAACTTGTCTCAATATCTTTTCTCTTGTCCAATCCCTTTGGATTCATAACTCCTTCTTTAACAATTGCTTCAACCTGTGCCCCTTTTTCTACATGAGTTTATTTTCATAAAATAATAAGGTTTTAGAATTCAATTTTGGTCAATCGATCAATTTATCGTTTTTGGGAAAATAATTAAAATCATAAAAAAACAATACTAGAAATAATAATTAAAAATCCAAGTTGTGGGGTATCACATACACCCCCCCTTAAAACTTATCATCGTCCTCGGTGATAAATAGTTTCCATCAATACCATTTTGGAACAGAAATGGATATGCTTCCCGCATATTACTTTCCATTTCTCAAGTAGGCTCTTCTAGAGTAATATTCTTCCATTGCACCTTTACCTGTCCTATGGCTCGATTATGGAGTGCAAGTTCCCTCTTTTTTTAGAATATGAAAAGGATCTACTAGGAACTCGCCCACGGGTTCCACCTGTATCATTTTCCAATCAACAACATGAGTAGGGTTATGTATATATTTTTTCAATAATGAAACGTGAAACCAAGGATGATTTTAAGGATGGAAATTTATTTTGAAATGTAGAAACCTTAGTGAATATTACTAATCTTTAGTATTCCAACTAAAAATGTTTGGCGATATTTTTGTAAAAATATTCAAATTTATAAGGATTTTATTTAGTTCGTATAAAATTTTGGCGATTTTTAAGGTAAAATAATTTTATCCTATAGAATTTGGGCGAATCATTTTTGGAATAGAAAATCTTGTTTTGTGAAAACCATGAAAAATTATCCCATGAGAAAAATGTATACCCTAAAATCATCCCTGCGTGAAACACATCATGTACTTTTATTGTAGTTGGAAGCGCAAGTTGATAATCTACATGTCCTATTTGAGCAAGTATCTCGAATGGGACAAAATACCTAGGCACTATTGTAGTATACCTTCCAAGTCATAAATAACTCTTTTTAGGTTTAACTCTAATATACACATGATCTGCAATATTAAACTCTCTTGGAGTCCTTTTCACATCAGCATAACTTTTTTTCCTTTCTTGAGCTACTTTTAGGTTCTGTTGTACCTATTTCACTATTACTTATATGTATTTTAACATATATGGTTCTATCATCAATCTATTAACATGATTACTTCGTGAAACAAGTGTATTACATTTTTTGCCATATAAAATTTCAAAAGGACTGAGTTTTGTTGAAGCTTGATAATGATTATTATAAGCAAACTCAACTAAGTATAAATATTCTTCCCATTTACCAGGATTTTCCATAACATACATTCTAAGCATGTCTTCAAGAATCTAGTTAGTTATTTCATTTTTTTCATTTGTTTGCAGATGATAATCAATATTGAAGTTCTATTGGGTATCTAAACCTTTAAATAAAGTCTTCCAAAAATTCCCGGTAAACTTAACATCTCTATCAGATATTATAGCTTTAGGGATCCAATGTAACCTGAATATTTCCTTCATGAATATTTTTTCTATATTAATAGCCTTGTAGGTTGATTTCACAGGTATAAAGTGTGCTACTTTACTTAATTTATCAACCACAACCATAATTGAGCCATTTTGTTTACTACTTCTAGGAAATTCGGTAATAAAATCCATACTTATCACTTCCCATTTCCATTATGGAATGGGTAAAGGTTTTAGTAGTTCAGCTGGATGTTGGTGCTCAACCTTAACTTGTTGACACCCTAAACATCTAGCTAGATATTTAGCTATTTCTCCTTTCATATTTGGCCAATATAATTCTTTTCTCATCATAGTAATCAATTTCTGGTAACCTGGGTGTCCAGAATATGGTTTCTTATGCAACTCATCTAAAATTAATAGCTTAATTTCATTAGATTCTCGTACATATAATCTATTTTTATACATTATCAGTCCACTTTTTGAGAATCTAAATTATGATTCTTCTATTCCTGCTAAATTATATAAAATCTTTAATTTAATATTTTGATATTCTGGGTCTTTTTCAGTTTCTATCTTTAGCCTTTCCTCTAAATATATTTCATAGTTACTTCTAGTAATGGTATAAATTAGATTTGCATGTATACTTAATACATCTTCCGCTTTATTTTATTTTCCCTTAATCTATTTTATCTCAAAATCATAATCACTTAAGAAGGATAACCACCTTGCTTGGCAAGAATTTAAATTTTGTTTATCAAACTGACATTTTACAACGATGTTATCTATTAATAGTAAGAATTTTCAGCCTACCAGATAATGTCACCACATATTTAATGCATGTATTATTGCAGCCAATTCCTAGTTATGTGTTACACAATTTTATTCATGTTTCTTTAATTTCCGAGATTCATAAGATATTTTATGGTTTTCTTGCATTATCACTCCTCCAAGACCTTCATGGCATGCATCTGTACATACTACAAAGTATTTATCTAGTTCTGTCAATTTTAATATAGGAGTTGTATTTAAGAGTTGTTTTAATTTGTTAAAACTTTCTTGACATTTCTCAGACCAAATGAACTTAGTTCCTTTCTTTCGTAACAATGTTATAGGATATACAATCTTAGAAAACCCTTCTATAAATTTACTATAATATCTAGTTATACCCATATAATATCTTATGTCTAAAACATCCTTAGGCTCAGTCCAATTCATTATAGCCTTTATTTTGTCCAGGTCAACTACTATACCTTCTTTGGAAATTATATGTCCCAAATACTGAATTTGATCTTTATAAAAATGACACTTACTTAGTTTTTCATACAATTTATGTTCTCTTAGTACCTTTAATACTATTCTTAAATTTTATTCATGCTCCTTTTCATCCTTTGAATAGATGAGTATATCACCAATAAAGACAATCACAAATTTATCTAGACATTTAGTCGAAATATTGTTCATCAAGCACATGAATGAGGTTGGGGCATTAGTCAACCCAAAAGATATTATGACAAATTTGTAATGTTTGTACCTTGTTCTAAATGTTGTTTTATAAATGTCTTCATCCTTTATCCTAAATTGATGATAACCGGAACATAAGTCAATATTAGAAAATATTGTAGCTCCCCATACTTGATCAAATAGATCATCGATAAGAGGTGATGGATATCTATTTTTAATAGTCATTTTATTAAGTTGTCTATAACCAATGCAGAGATGAAATGTCCCATATTACTTTCTAACAAAAAGTGTTGGTGTGCCCCATGGACACACACTTGGTTGGATATATTTCTTATCTATCAATTCTTGCAATTAACTTTTTAATTCATTTAACTCTAGGATATGCATCCTATAAGGATATTTTGAAGAAGGTGTTGCTCCAGGTATTGAGTCTATGGAGAAATATATTTCTCTCTTGGAAGGTAGTCAAGGAATATCCTGGAATACATCGTGAAATTCTTGCAATACTAGAAATTTATCTAACTCATTATTACTTTTGTCTTTTTCATTATAATTTATGTGTACAACAAGTAGTTTACACCCTTTTTGATTGCATATTTTAACTTGTAAGGTTGTTATTTCTATAATACTAACAGGTATTGATACTCATTTAATGTTTATAATGTTACCCCTCTCATCTACAGAGGTAAATGTTTTATTGTAACAGTCTAAAACCACTTTAAACTTTTCCAGCCAATCCATATCGATCAGAACATCATAAGACCCTAAAGGTAATATGTTTAAGTCTATCTATGTTCTTAATTCATTCATACCAAGTTTGCAGTTTTTAATAACATCTGTAATTCCCCTTTTAGTTCTTATAGCTAATTGTATTAACCATGACTTTTCAAACTCCCTATGTAACTTACAAATTTCTACAACTCTTGGTGAAATATAAATTAAACTAGTACCTTGATCAATTAAAACAACAACTGGTTGATTATGTATCATACCTTCAATTTCTACCATTGAAGTTTGATGATATTCCTACCAGTTTTCCAAGGCTGTGCTGATTTTTGGTGTAGACCTTGCCATCTCACCAACTGTAGTTTATTCCTGTATTGTTTGCACATTGTTATTTCCCTTCTTCCTAAGAGGACAATCTTTATAGTAATCAGGACCACTGCATTCTCAACATTTTACTATCTATTTTTGGGCAATTTCCTTATTGGATAAGGTTGGTGGTTTGGTACCCTTATTTTCAGGCCGATTCAAAGGATTTCTTGTTCTAAAATTATTACCTCCTTGAAATCTCTTATCAACATTTTTATTAGATTAATATCCCTCTTTGTTTTTAGGGTCAAACCTCTCAATCTTTTTCCCATTCCAATTCTTCAAATTCTCATTTCTATTTTTATACTGCTCGAAACAAAGTTTAGATTTCCTCGTCATTTCTTCCAATGTTTTTGGATTATCAAAGTCAATTTGATCTTTATAATAACTAGGTAGGAAACCAAAGAATCGTTGAATCTTTCGTTTTTCATCCACAATATAAGGCACATAACACAACAAACTCATAAACTTACTAAATAAATATTTCATTGCAATACTTCTCAGTTTTAGTTCATAGAACTCCTTGGCTTTACCATGAGAATACTGTTCGGATAGGTATTGTTTCTTAAAATGTCTCTTAAAGGTTTTCCAAGTGATTTTCCTCTTTTTAACACTTTTTACTCTTTTTATATCCTGCCACCATATGTTTTCTTTTTCTGTCAGATTGTAGATAGCCATCCATGCTTTAATCTCACTTGAATAATTATAGATTTGAAAATATTTATGCATACCATAGATCCATGACTCAACTTCCTCACCAATCTCCACTTCTCCATTGAAGTGTGTTTGTTTAGTCTTCTGAAATTATCCCATGACTTCATCATGTTGTTTAGGTTTATTTTTGGTTCTTTGTTTAGGACTAGAACTATATTTAATAGACATTTCAGTGTCTTATGTATCCTTGTATACTGACTCTGTTACAGATTCATGATACTCCAATTTTACTTCTTTCTTCTTTGGTTGGGATATCTTAGAGTTTCTAGAATTCTTCCCCTATTTTTATCAGTATTTTGATTACTTAATTTCTCCAGCAAAATTGCATTTAGTTCCTCTTGAGTCCTTAGAATTATTTCATTATCTTTTCTCACGAGTTTTAGTTCTTCTCTTATATTTGTTATTGTCTTTATAATTTATGAATGCTTGCCATTATTCAGATCCAACCAGAGATGTCCATCACCTACATTCCCTTGTTCAAGATTATCTTGATGAGGTTCTTATCCTCGATTCTTAGGTACTTTTGTCATTTTCCTACAAAATCAAATTATTTTTCTTCCTAGAGGTAAGAAGAAAATCAAGGCAATTTTACATGTCAGATTTTTGTTGTGATAAAACCTATCAAAAGGACAAGTGTTGTAACCAAATACCTTAAATTCCATATAATTATATATACATATATTATTTATTCAACCACTAATATATTTACTTCTCTTCTTTCATAACTTCTCACCACCTAAGTTATATTATTCTATACTATAATGAGTTGAGAAAATCAATACGAGACAACATATTCCAAAGTTATCCTAAGTCTTATTCCATAAGACTAGGTAATTAATAACCTATATGTTTGATTTCAATAAGTTTCCATATTCTATTGTGATATTTATAACCATTACGAATCGAGGACAAGATCAGTATTATATATATATATATATAGTCTTACAAGGGTTATTTATTTGTGTAGCCCTCTTATCGCTAACGTTCCCACTTGACTCTATATCCTTGTTAACATAAATTTGAAACATATCATACTTTATGTTTGTGTGAAGTTTTGTATTATATAGTCCGTGTTAAAGTAACTTATAGAAATGTCAACCTATATATATATATATATATATATATATATCCAAATTATTTCATAGTCTCCTCATACATTATTGGGTTTCAATTTACAACATATATCAATATGGTTTTTAATATACGATGGTTTTCAATAAACAACATATATTAATATGGGTTTCAATATACATCACATATAATACATGTTTCAATATACATTAACACTGGTTCCATTGTATCGTTCAGTGTATAACACTTGGCATAAGTGGATTTATTGTCTATTTTTACGAGGATATTAAACTTGTATTGGTACCATTCCTTCATTTAAATTCCCACAAACTTTCCTTCATTAACCAACATATCATATAGTGTATTTATAATCCAACGATCTTGCATGTGCCACCTATGGGTTACAATATCAAGACATGTTTTTCTCGAAAACTGTCATGAGTAAGTACATGCATAGGATCACATAATTTCCAAGTGTTAGGATTCTTGTCGGAGCCTTAACCTTTTCGACCTCTCCCTGTTACGACTCATTTTACACTTCACATTTTTTTTTCTCTGCTTTGCGTTTACTCTGAGAGGTTTTAAGGTTTTCACAGAACTCACCTGTATCCTTTCTAGAGTTCCTTTAGTTACATTATGGAAGTTGATGGTCCAAAACCTCACTTTATTTTATTATTGTGTGACTGCTAGGCATTCATAGCATCACTATTTTTCAGTTGGTTGCATCGTCCTTAAGCTATTAAGAGAATACTAACCTCTTTACTTGTTTTGTTTCTCTATAAATTGTTATTTATTTGAGCCATTAAGAAGTCAACGTTCTTGCAAAAAAGAAGCTATTTAAATAATAAAGTGAAGTGACAAAGTCAAAGAGGATTATTTAAATAATAAATTAAAGTGACAAAGTCAAAGAGGATTATTTAAATAATAAAGTGAAGTGAGAAAGTCAAAGAGGAATATTTAAATAATAAAGTGAAATCACAAAGTCAAAGAGGATTATTTAAATAATAAAGTAAATAGAGAACTTTATAATTATGGAAATTGGTTATAATAAGGTTAACCCTAAAATGAGGAAAATGGGTTAAGTGGTCAAGTTTCTATTGGATACATGGACAAGTGGAGAGTTGGGCAAAGTTGGACATAGGTGACTATGTCGACAAAGTGGCCGGGAAGATGCTTCTAAGGAAGCCACTTGGAGAGTATAAATAAGAGGCCAGGCTCTCTCATTTTAATCACACTTGAGCATATTGAATATCTATAGGTGACCGAGGTAACCAATGGATATCTAAGAGAAATTTCAGAGGGAAGGTGAAGTAAATAATGTCGAAATGCAAGGGAGGATAAATTATTTTGATGATGTTTTCTAAGGTATGTTATTTACAGGTCATCTCACCATTTTCACAATAACTTATTTTCTAGAATGATTCAAACCATGAAATTAGAAGGTCATTGAGGAAACATATCCAAGTAGTGGTGGAATGAATTTTATCTTCTCGGTCATTGCATTTTTGGAGTTACACTCCGTGGAAAATACAATTTGTGGCTAGTCCTCAAAGTAGTCTAAAACAGGTGTTTCAGGTAAAAAAGTCATAACTTCTTCATAACAGATCCAAATTTAGTAAGACCAAATGTGTTGGTTATAGTATAATATTTAGTATTCTGTGTCAAATTTTTCAGATCCATACAACAAATATTCTCTGTGGGGCATGATCTACAAGTTTGCTTTCTAGAATAAGCCAGAATTCAACAAGGTGTGTCATTTTTTATATAACTCCTTTTCTGAGAGGTTCCAAGTAGTGATACCTGGAGGAATTGCATAAAGAACATTGAAGAACATTGTGTACTATTTTCAGATCTTATTCATTACAGGTACAGAGTTATGATTATTTCAGGTTAGGTTTGTTGACTAATCAAAAACTAGTCATGTGAGACTAAAGTAAAGTTTGATGAAAATGTTAGTCTCTTGTTATTAAAGTTAAGGAAGCTTTGCAGGTTGAGGTACAGGTTGGTACATGGTTAATGCACTTTTTTATGGTACAAATTGATTACAGGTTGGTGCATGGTTGATGCACTTGTTTATGATACAGGTTGATTATAGGTTGAGGTACAGGTTGATGCATGGTTCAGGTTATTGGCACAGGTTGTTTGGTGCAGGTTGATTGGTACAGGTTTACATTAGTATATCTCATAGTGATAGTGTGATAGTGGTTCCATCATTCTACTTATATTTCAGGGTGATTGGATGGGGCAAGGATAGATGGTTGTAGCCAGAGAACATAGGGGATTGTAGCATCTTTCTAGTTGTACCCAGATAATTGGGGAGTTGGATCTTCCCTCAAGTTGTAGCCTGAGAAACTAGGCGGTCAGATCCTCCTTCTAGTTGCAGCTAGAAAACAAATGAAGTCGGTTGTAACATCCCCAAAAATAAATTATTTTTTTTAAGTCTGAAATTGCTTGTGAAATTATTATTTTTTTTGGTAAATTTGAAATTGGAAAATTATTTCCATTTAATTCTAGAAAATTATAGTCATATCTTCATAGGACATCCTTTTAATTCTGGACGAATCATCCTATTGATTTATTACTGTTGGAATAAAGTAAGTATAGTATAATTCGTACATTCTTACTATATCTCATTAGTAAGATAATTATAGAAATAAACTTGAGAGCATAGAATTAAACATATATATTTTATTATAGACCAAATACATAGGTAGAATTAAAGGGCTATGACGATTAGACTGTATTTATGTCATTCCAGACTGGAATTTATTACATACAATAGGAAGTACTATGGATACAATTATATAGAGATGCATATATATATTTATACATAGTTGGCTATACCAAAAGCCTCAGACTCTTTTAATTACCTATTGTGTAAATTCCATCAGTTGCCATTAATGTCTACGAAAAAAAATAGTTGAGACAGTCACAAAATGAAGTCCTAAAGTGAAAACAAATAGTTTCAAGTAATCATAAAATGAAGTTCTTAAATGAAAACGAATAGTTTCAAGTAGTCACAAAATGAAGTTCTGAAATGAAAACGAATAGTTTAGACTGTCTCAAACGAAATTATGGAATAAAACGATATAGTAGTAAAACTAAATGAAGTGAAGAGTATACACCCTAGAACAATATATTTTCGATACACATAGACCTACTGCAGTAATAATTGAAAATGGAAAATCTATAGGATTAAACAAGGAATCATTCAAATTTCTCTATAAGATCCAAAGTAAACCCAGAAAGAGTCAAGACAGACTTATTATTAATAAATACGTGTTGTTATTCATTCCAGAAATATTTATATAATAGGTCTATTATTCTGAAAGAAGGGATTGTTCGTATTTCCATATAAACCGACTATACAACTTGCATAATGATACAACCATGTTCAGTATATACCATTCATTTATTTTACACAAATAAGGTTTTGATCCTTATGCCCTTCCATTAAAATTGAAGATACAAAGTTAAAGAATCGATTATTGTTATAAATGAAAAAATTCACCCACGATGATAGAATTATAGATTTAGAATCGTATCAATCCTTAGAAACCTAGGGCACTCTTTTAAGAGTAATGAAATGAAACACAAATACCTTTTGTGCATATAGCAGGGGCCTACATCCAGAATTTTGCATGGTCAAAGTCCCTAAAAGGAAACATAAATCATTATTAGTACTATTCAACATAAGTAAGACGAGTGTAAATTTTAATAGAATGATTAATGGCAAGAAAGGCTTATACAGAGTTGCACTTAACTTGCGACTTGGAGACCTTGGTGTCTTTTCCCTGTCGCGTTTTGGTTGAGAAGACGTCCCAGGCTGAAGGGGAGGGTGGTCCAAGAGCTTCCTGATGGATAATCTCACAACAACAGGGTCCCATCATTAGAATTGGTTACCAAATCATCTAAATGAAATTCTTCAGGAAATTAAATAAACAAAAAACATTAACATTAAAAATCCGAACTGCATGGGTTCGCATAGTGCAAGTAGGCTGAATGCATTTCTCAAACTTTAAACATAGATTTAAATGCTATATGCCAATGACATCATCAAAATATAACATGAACCAACTGTCTGTGCTCAATAGGATGCTTTTAATCTATGTTTAAATAGAGAGTTAACATTCTTTCTGAATTTACCAGGCTTCATATGGTGTTTACCACACAGAGACAATGATAATAAAAAAATGAAATACCTTAACCCAAGAATTTATTATAGACTCAAATATTTGTGTGCTACAGAGTATTCCTTAACGAATTGTTCGGGACACAGAATCCCCACATTATATTATGCACCGAATGGAAATACAATAATCTTTAAGAATACATTACAATCGTAAGAGCCATCTAGTGGCATGATAAATTCTACAGAAGGGTGGGTTCCCAAGTAAAAACGCAATATAACATGAAATACACAGTGTGGGTTTTTGAAATCCTAGGCTAGAACCCCTGCATGGTCTCAAAGAGGCTCAACACAAGATAAAAATGCATAAAAATAGAGGAACCATAAAAGAATGTAGGGGAACAAAGAAAACCCTAAGAGTAAAATACATATGAAACAATGCTTGTGAAAATTCGTTGAAGTCCGAAACAAGAAGGAGGAATGTTGAGTCTTTTCAGGAAGATTTGAGGATAAACAACCGAGAAGTCTACTTATCCAAGATCGGGAATAGACCAGAGAGTTAAGGAAAAAAATGACGATAACGGGGGAAAATCCTTCACTGAAAGTCGTAAAACAAATTTGCAGTATAGAGTATTATTTTCCACTATAACGAAAACCCCGAAGGTTCCATCCAACCATCAAAACATAGAAAGTATGATGACTTACCAGGGCAGTCGGGTAGACTTGCATGCTTCCACCTGGTAAAAGTTCTTCATGTCGTTGACCTCCCTCGATGCGAAAACACAGAGCTAATTTGAAACTTCACAAAGACGAAAAATCATCGAGCCCTGTAAAACCATTACTATGTAATGTAAATGATGATGGTACGAAGGTTGGCTTTGGCCATGTGATGGGGAAGATATGGCATGATCATATTGGATGAGGGGTCTAGTGATAGCCTCAGGGTTCACATTCAGAGGGTCTCCATTAATGACATGTTTAGAGGTTTAACTCGCGATTGACAGGAACCGTGATTCCTTATTAGGTTAACGCAAAGTGAAGGACAGTATCATTCATGGCATGACACATTGAACCATCGAACCCTAACTGCTATAGTTTAGTTAAGACATCGTTCAGTTATTGTTTTTCTTGTAAGGTTTCATTCAAAGAAACACCTCATCCCCTTCCGCAAATTAACGTTCAAAGTGACCTTTATCTGCTTGTTGCTTCATGTGATTTTGTGCCATGACCAAATTCTCTTTGAGGTTATGGAGAATAGCCTCTCGAAATGTAAGCATTTGGTCAACCCCCTGGACTTTCGAGACACCTAGTAAATATGAGAGAACTGAAGGTGGATTTTGTCCATATAAAGCTTCAAAAGGAGTCATGCGGGTAGATGTATGGTATGAAGTGTTGTACCACCATTCAACTAGGGTTAGCCATTGAGCCCACTGATTTTTATTTTCCGATGAAAAACACCTCAAATATGTTTCCAAACACTTGTTGACCACTTCATTTTGACCATCATCTAGGGGATGATAATTTTTGTTGAGATGCAATTGGGTGCATTGTAGCTTGAACACTTCTTGCCAAAAATTGTTGGTAAAAGTTGGGTCGCGATCATAAACAATAGAATGTGGCATGCCATGAAGCTTGAAGACCTGATCCATGAAAATTTGAGCCACAGTGGATGTTGTAAATGGGTTTTGAAGAGCACATAAATGAGCATATTGGGAAAGGCAATCAACACCCACCATGGTGACTAATTTATTTCCCGATTTAGGTAAGCCTCTAATAAAATCCATAGAGATATCCCTCCAAATAGCAGGTGGAATCATAAGCAGTTGTAGTGTGCCAGGAGATTTGAATTTTTCACCCTTGTTTCATTGACACACATCACATTAAATGACAAAATTACAAATGTCTTGCTTCATACCATCCCAGAAAAAAAAAAAGTTTGACCCTGTCATAGGTTTTGGTAAACCTGAAGTGTCCAACTGTGGGTGTCGCATGAAGCTAGGAAAGTACTGTGGATTTAAGTTTTGATTGTTTACTTAAATAGAAATGACCTTTTTATCGAATCTCATCATGCAGCAAAGAGTACCCTGGGAAACTGGAGAATTGGACTGCAATTGTTGTATGAGATGCAGACTTTTGGGATCATGTAGCCATTCTTGGTGAATGACCTGGAGCCAATCTGGTACAGTGAAGAAGAGAGAAAAAAGGGATCCTTCATCCTCATATTTTTGGAAAAGTTAATCCGCAACCACATTTTCTTTTCCTTTATTGTAAATTATCTCATAATAATATCCAAAGAGATTAGTCACCCATTTTTGTTTCTCTAGGGAGGAATTGCATTGTTCCAGAAAATACTTGAGGCTTTCATGATCTGTCTTAATTTGGAAGAATTTCCCCAATAGATAAGGGAGACACACATCAACAACATGAAGAATAGCCAAATTTTCCTTTTCATATATTGATTTGCCCAAATTTCGTTCAGACAATTGTTTGTTGGTAAAGGCCAAAGGTTGGCCCTCTTGCATAAGGACAACTCTGATTCCTTTCCCTGAAGCATCACATTTCAGGAAAAAGGTATTTGTGAAATCAATAAGAGATAGGAATGGAGTGGTTCACATTACCATCTTCAAGGTTTGAAAATACCAAGCATCTACTAGATTCCAAGTGAAAGAATTATTTTTAAGGAGTGCAGTGAGAGGTGCCGCAATATTTCCATAATTCTTAACAAAATTGTGATAATAACCTGTTAAGCCCAGAAATCCATGCAATCTTTTGAGATTATTTGGGTGAGGCCAGTCTTGCATAGCTTCAATCTTTTTAGGATCCACCCTGACACCATCATTTCCAACAAGATGACCCAAGTACTTGACTTCTGAGGCGCCAAAATCACATTTAGACTGTTTCTGGAAAAGTTTGTGCTAAGAGAGTAGATGGAGAACTCGATCCACATGAGGAATATTCTCTATCTAGTTTTTTCTATAGATGAGGATATCATCAAATAAAAATAAGACAAAATGACGAAGAAAAGGATGGAAGAGATGATTCATGAGGCTTTGGAAGGTGGAGGGGGCATTACACAAGCCAAAGGGCATGACAAAAAACTCATAGTGGCCCTCATGAGTTCTAAAGGAAGTCTTAGGAATGTATGCCTCTTTCATACGTATTTTTTGGTAGCCAGAATGAAGATCAAGTTTCTTAAAGAAATGGGTGCCACTCAATTCTTCCAAGAGGTCATCAATGAAAAGAATGGGAAATTTGTCTTTAATGGTGAGTTTGTTGAGGGCATGAAAGTTAGGACACATGCTCCAAGAACCTTCTTTATTTAGGACCATGACCATAGGAAAAGAGTAGGGGCTCATACTAGGGTAGATAACACCTGCGTTAAGGATTTCCTGAACCATTTTCTCAATTTCATTTTTTTGGGAAAAGGAGTGACGATAGGGATGGATATTGGGAGGAAGGCTTCCTGGTACAAGGGGGATGGAATGATCATGAACACCAAGGGAAGGAGGGAGTCCTTGGGGAGTGGAAAAGAATGCTTGATGTTTAGAAAGGATGGATTGGAGGTCTTGTGTCACCGAGGGTGTCTCAGTTGCTTGTATGGCATGGAGTTGGGAAATAATTCCAAAATGACCTTTTTTGAGCATCTTTTCCATGTGATGGGAACTAATGATCTCTGGTGAATAGGAGGTGATGCCTTGGAACTTATATTGTTGGCCTTTCTGGTCGAATTTCATGGTTAATTCCTTAAAATCCATGAGAATGGGACCCAAAGTCTTTAGCGTGTCTGCACCCAACACAATGTCACAACAACCCATGTTGATAGAAAACATATGAGATTTCAGGTAGTAGACACCAATTTGGAGACACACATTTTCACAATGCCCTCCACATTTCATGGAGCCTCCATTGGCAATCATGATTTGGAAATTATTGACTGCATGGATATAGAAATGATTTTCTTGGGAAATGTGGCGATGAATAAAATTATGGGTGCTTCCACTATCAACAATAATGATGACCTTCCTATGCTTGATGTAACCAATTAGATTGATGGTTTGGGAGTAGACAAGCCAGTGAGAGAATTTAGGGAAATGACTGGTTCTACTTCAGGAGGGTCTGAGGGAGGGGTTATGTCAGTGGTTTTCGGTGACTTAGACACAAGGGTAGTTTCAACATCCTCTTCCGAAATATCCTCTGAGATGGCCATAAAAATATTTTGTTCCTTACACTTGTGGCCCGAAAAATATTTGTCATCACAATTATAACAAAGGCCTTTGATTTGGCATTCATCCATTTCAGGCCTTTGATCTTTAGTGGAGTAGAGGGAGTAGTGTGATTTATTGGTTTAGTGTGAGGAATAAAGGAGAGTTTTGGTTTTGAGAAGAGACAACCTGTTTTTCTTCCTTAGATATTTTAGTATCCTCCACCCAACTATGAGGCCGAGCCATGAGGACATGGGCATAAATATCATCCTTGAGGCCACTGATAAAACATTCTTGGAAAAAATCATCAGAGATGACCTCTGTCCGAAAAGAGATTCGCTCAAAAGAAGCTATAAATTCTTCCACTATTCCAGATTGTTTCAACTTTGTCAAATGACCTAAATGGTTGGTGTCAGTTTCAAAGCATTCATAAAGCTATGCCACAAAGTGTGTCCAATCAATATACCCTTGACGGGAATTGTTTCTCCATTGCCACCATTGCCAACGTTCTTGATCTAGATGGAGAACACCATACCAGAGTTTGTCCAAGTCATCTATAATGTCGTATAAAGAGAAATAATGTTCCATTTGAGTTACCCAACCAGCGGGATCCGAGCCATCACATTTTTTCACATCCACCTGCGGTAGGCGTAGGTGACGCTAAAAATGACGGGGCTGAAAATTATGGGAATGAGAGGAATTTTTAGCTTCGATATGCAGAGGTGGGTCAAATAAAGGGAGATCTGCAGGGATATGCAACTTGGTGCAGATCATCGAAATGACAGATTCAAGTTGGGTAGTCATGTATTGTTTGAGTTTTGCAATTGAGGCGGTGATGGAGGACTACATGTTTGTATTGATGGTGGAAACATTGGCACTGAATTATCTCACTTCTTGTTGGGTCTCTATGAAACTAGATTGCAAGGTATTGAAACGAGCTTCAAAGTCTTGGCTACGGGTATGGGCCATGATGACGAGGGAACCGAAAAGGGGCGGGTGGGGTCAAAAGTTTTTATGAAAAATGATAGGTATGAATGTGATAAGGGTGAAGAGATAAATCCAATGGAATAGGTCTCAAATAATGGTGCAAAAATTTCCAGACTTTTTATTTTTTTTACACTTGCCCAATTATACTCCGGTATGAAGAATACTGTAGTGATGAAATGCCCAAATGCTTAACTAAGAAGAAATGTGTAGTGATTTGGCAACTCGAACATAGTTGCGCAACAATAGATCTTGTCTTTTTTAATTTTTGTTTCCATCCCCAAGGGTTCGGTAGTCAAGGGTTTCCCATATGTTATAGCTCTCTGATATACGTGCAGGGTCCAATAGTATTACTCGACCCAATATCTCAGGGCACCAACTAAGGAGGCTAGACCGTGACCTTAGCCATACTACCAGAATACCTAGGTACTAGAGAGTATATTCCCGAGTGTTTTTCTCGGTGGAACTATAGCGGTGAGGAGGCTGATCAGTTTATCTAAAGAGGGCTTCAAGAAATCTAGGTCGATCCGTACACAGGTGTTGTCTGATGCACTACCACTCAAAGGTGTACAAATAGGGGTTACAAGGGTGGCCAACAAAAGTGCACTTAAGTACCACTTATATTTCCTCTGTGTATTGATCCCTCAACTGTGGGTTTAGGCACGTAACGACAGATCTTTGTGGCTTAAAGACGCTAAAATACGTCTCTACCCTAAAAAACAAATGTAACCCATATTTTATGCCAAGGAAAGTTCTCTGATACCACTTGTAATATTATAGATATATAAATTATGTAGAACATAAATAAAATTCTATAAATGGAATATAAACAACAATATAATCAGAACAACACCACAATAACACTGAAATGATATCAAAATAACACCAGAAATAACACTTTGATTATGAGAGAAATGTTCACGGGCCTCTTCGAGGGGGAAACCTCTAGTCAAGTAGATATTTATTACAATAATGTCCAAGATAGGGTTCTCATACCCTTGACTCCTATTTATACTAAATATGTCTATCAAAAGAATCATCTAGAGGAAGATCCTTGTAGAAGTGGAAGCTTCTATTTGGTATTCTTACATTCAACTTATTCTACCTCATTGCAAGGCCTTATTAATATTGACCTTTATTACATCCAAATATATTGTTCTACCTACATGAGGGGTTAGGTCCCTAATATATTATATGGTTAAAAATGATTATATTTATCTACTACTAATTCACCCCCCCTCTCATTAATCCAACAATTGGTATCAGAGTCGGTTCTTTCAGAAAACGGTTTAACCACTGGAAGGAGATCACGGATTATTCTAAGAATGGAGTACCAATTTTTAATGGTCAGAATGGTTTTAAGTATGAGATGTGGAGCATAAGTACGGAAGTATTTTTACAGGAATAGGGACATTATATTTCGTTATCATTTGTTACAGGATATGATAGTTCAAAAAGGGCAAAGACTGCAACCAAGAAGGAATTAGGAAGAATAAAATAATAGCAATGGATTTCATCTGGGAAGGATTACCTAATCTGGTAAGAGAAAAGGTTGGTAAATGTTCATCAACAAAAAAAATTCAGGATAAGTTACATGACATATATTCTTCACCCATCATAGATTCAGAAAATGTCAAAGAAGATGCAAATACAAATCAAGAAGAATTATATTCACCATGTCAACCAAATTCAGAAGATGAAGAGTACATAATCACCAGAGGTATGTTGTTTTGTTTTAATTGTGAAAAATGTGGACATCTTGAAATAGAATGCCATGAAGGAAATACGACAGAAAAAATAATTGAAAAGGAAGACAATTATGAAGAAGAATTGATTAGTGCTTGTTATGAATTAATAAAATAAAACAATTCACTCAAGAAAAAATTGATGAAACAAAAGGAAAGTGTTCACATTTTTTAAGAATCCCAACAGGTCATCGAGAACTTAAGAACTTAGCTAGAAGAAGCCAGAAAGATCGAAGAAAATCTTGAATATCAAAAGGAGTGTTTGGAAGCCAACATAGCAACACAGAAGGAAGAAGCAAAAATGAGAGAGAATATATTGATAGATCATCTTAAGGAAATAACTAACGATCTAAACCATCTTGAGACAGAGTTTGGTCAAGAAGAGAAAGGACTTGAAGAAGAAGTAATCACATTAAAAATTCAGCTTCAAGAAGCGAAAAGAACAAAAGAAGTCATGAAGTCTTAGATAATGAAGAAAGAAGAAGAGGTTGAGAAGCTTGAATAAGAAGTTGTCACATTGAGAAGTAAAATTGTTAAGCTCAATAAGAGCGTTGAAGAGACAGAAACATCCACATCAGTTATAGAAAATGAAGAGAAGCACTCTAGGTTGCTAGAAAAGAAGAATGAAGAAAATAGAAAGAGTTAAGAAGAAGTACTCAAATGAATGAATCTTGGTCAACCAAAATATAAAAAAACTATTGAAGATACATATTCAAGAAGACCATCCATGTTCAAGCCACAAAGAATCTTCAATCATGATCATGATCAGTCAAGGGAAAAATTCAGAAGGACTATGCCACAAAGAAGATCATTCACTCCTAGGTATGCAAATTTATTTTATGGTCATCATTGTTTTTATTGTACTAACTTTCGACATAAGGTTGTAGATTGAAGGGATTATAAAAGAAATGTTAAATCAAGAAGTGCCTATGTGGTCGCATGTAACATTGAGTGTTACAAATTTCATAACTATGGAAACATAGACAGTGATTGTAGAAGCATGATCGATACTTCCATGAAAGAGAATACAGATATCAGATATAATAAAGTATGGATAAGAAAACATGAAGAACAGGTGAACAAAGGACAGGCACCAGAGATCACAAGATTGGAAATAAAACGATATGAAGAAGATTCTACAGAGAAAAACAAATATGTCAGATGCAGAAAGGTTTGGAAACTAAATAAAGTAAGGAAGGAAAGGTAAATAAGGAACGGGTTCAAGAGATTGTACTTTCAGGCATTGTAGTGAAAGATGAATCCACAAATAGAAAGAAAGAATTCAGAGCTCAGAGAGATAATGAATCTACCAATGAATATGATGATGAATCTACTAATGAAGATGATGAATACACATTAGAGAAGGAATTTTTCTGAGCCATCTGGCTTAGAGACTCCCAAGTAATATGAATATTAGACAAGGGGAGTCTATGCAATAGTTGTTACGGACCAAAGAGCCATCCTTCAAGTAACTTGCAGAGTTTGAGAAGACAGATTTAGAGAAATCAATTAGTAGAAGTACAATTTGATAGACTAATCAAGATTTCATGATAGTATAGTGAAAATGGGTCAGCATTATGGATAGTTGTGCAAGTAGAGTCTTAGACAATATGTACAGAGATGGATTCGTAAGAACATTTAGCAGGTTTGGATAGATATATGAATAGTGAACGAGAGCATGGATTCATATATTGGTTCAAAGAGTGGTTCTGAGGCAAAGGAACATTATCATAATGGATGATAATTACATAGGAAATGGCTCAAACAATGTTAATGGATTCCAAATTGATAGATAATTTTTGGACACATGAAGTCCATACATCAATTCACATTCAAAACAAGGTAATGCTCAGAAACAACAATGACAATACTCCCTGCGAACTATGGAAAGGAAGCGTAGAAAACAACCTATACATCAAGGTAACTCAAGACCAGAGGAAATACATGTCAATCATTGGTAGCTTACTATATGTGACAACATCTAGACCAGATGTATTGCAAGAATTTGGATAGGTGGCATGATTTCAAGCAACACCAAAGGAATCACATGTATTAGCAGTGAAGAGGATTTTCAAATATCTCAAAGGAACATAAGATTGTGTATTATGGTATCCAAAAGGAAAGGATCTATCACTTATTGCCTACACAGATGCAGATTGGACAGGTTTCATTGACGACCGACGAAGCACCATGACTCCATGAGTGTGAAACATGTTGGAACTACCTCTAGGCTGATTGTTACAAGTGGAAAATCAGTGATATGGCCATTGGCATCCCCTAAAAAGTAGGGATTTAGAAGGCTGTGAAAATTCCCAAGGGAGGGAAAAGACCTAGGAAAATTGATAAATAACATATGTGAGGATGCAGGATGCTGCCAAGTATGCTGGGAAAGGAGACTATTGATTTTTTTTTTCCTTGCTATTATGAACACTATATGAGTGTGAGGCAAGAGGAATCGGTTGGAATTGAAGGACATTGTTGAAG
Source organism: Picea engelmannii (assembly GCA_009831015.1). NCBI lineage: Eukaryota > Viridiplantae > Streptophyta > Pinopsida > Pinales > Pinaceae > Picea > Picea engelmannii. Next base: position 156,276 of record ML777656.1, on the reverse strand, counting down.
AGGAGATTTTCAAGTTCTCCATCATGGATTCATGGTCAGGCTAGGGGGTGAATTGGGCAAGTGATTTTGGCTGCCCTATTCTATGGTTGGGAGGAACGTGGTTGTTCCCTTTGTCTCCCTGCGAACTGGTTCAGATATGTTAATCTTTCCTCTCTATGTTTGAATGATTATATATATATCTAATGTAATGCATCTAGTTATGATAATGTGGAATATTTCAAGAATAAAATCTGGTCGTTTGTGTAAAGTTTATAACATATAACAAAATTTTGGAAATGTTTCTCCTGTAATTAAATTTCTAGGCGGAACCATCTATGTATGATTGGATTTGAACAAGTCTGTGTATATATCACATTTATATTTCCAT